>MJUU01063980.1:53707-83279 GCA_002080025.1 Modiolus philippinarum
AAACATTTTTTGAAATTATGGATTTCCTTTCTTTGGGTTCTAGTGCTGCTGATGAGGAATAAATTTCCGAAATGGCCATACAGCTCATTGAAATTATTGCAGGTGGAGTTAACATATGTGTTATTGTCTCATGTTCATTTACTCCATATCCTTTCATAAAATATTCACATAAGGACTATCATATCAAAATTCTACTGAAATTGTTCAAGCAGTTTCAGAGGAGAAGATCTTTTTATGCATTTCCCACTGGGTCCAATGTTAAACTAAGTTTTGCTACTGGTGGCCATGTCGGAAGACAGACATACCTGTTAACCCTCCCACATTGCAAGGGAGACTCCCACTAACTCATCAAATCTCCAACTTGAGAAGGTTCTCCCTCATGGAGACCAAGATCTCAAACAAAGAGAAAAAATCTCCCACATTCCCACATTAGCAAAATATAACAATATTTTAAGAAAAAAAATATTATTTTCACATAAAAATGTTTATTTTACTGCTTTATATATACTGAAAACAGTAATTATTTATACAACATGACAAAAGAAGCCACCCAAAGCAGTTAATTATGTTGTTTTAGTTAATTAATCTTATAATGGTATTGTCTAATAACTCAATTTTCTTTTAAAGTTATCTTTTTATCACAAGAAGAATTACAAACAAGAGGCTCTCAAGAGCCTGTATCGCTCACCTGGACCATGGCCAATACATAACTTCAAATCAACTTATATGTTAAAGGGTCTCATTTTCAAACTATGTAACTAAACATTTATATTATATGATCCAACTTTAATTAAACTATTTTCCCTATTGCATGCCATCTTGGATAAGGGATGGATCTGCAGGACACAATTTTAAAGAAAATTAAGTATTGTGCCAAAGTTTATTTCCATCTGGCCAAATGGTTTTAAAGAAGAAGATCTTTGAATGTACTCCTATATTAAACTTTGTTTCCCATTGGTAGCCAATTTGCATAAGGTGCAGACTTGAAGGACATCTGTTTTGAAGGGGACCATCTAAGATACATTAATGTGACTAGCCAAGTTGTTTCAGATAAAAAATTCTTTGTATGCTCTTTCCATACAGTCGAGTAATAAATTAAGTTCCCTGCAGATGGCCATGTTGGATGACATTTAGGCATAAAAGTCACAATACATATATATATTATAGTCAGCACCTCAAAAGCATCATATATGCCAAATTCCGTTCAAATCCATTCATGTTAATTTCATTTCAGGTTAATTTCATCAACTGCTCACTAAAGGCTTTATTTACAAATATTTTTAATAATAAGCAGTCTATGAAGGTGATAATCTACTTCAACATACATGTTTACAGAATTCACAGTAATTCACCACTAACATCCCAGTAATATACACAATATGTTTATATAGGCAAATCATTATTACATCAAATAAGGTAAAGATTAAGAAAGTATTTTTGCAAAAAATTGCAGAAATTTGCACAAAAACACTGTTTTTGCTCTAAATTATGGAAGAAATGATTTTTTTAATAAAGTGATAGTAGGGAATTTCTCTAATGCTTAAAAGAAAAAAGTTAACTAAAGAAGATTTGAACACAGAATTTAAAGGGAAATAACCCACAACCATATGGCATTGGAAAAAAAAAAGTGAAAAACGGCCAATAAATCATACACAGGCCTTTGGATTTTCTTTAAAATTTCAGAATATGTAGATCTTGATATGCTGAACATTTTTTTAATTTACACTTCACCTCTATCTGTTACAGTTTTTGAAATAAAAAATAAAAAATGCACAAATTTTGAAAAATTTACAGAAAAAGGGCTATAACTCTCAAATTGCAGAGCAGATAGATCTCGGCATTCTGAACAATTTTACCCCATGTCAGATTTTTGATATCTGCATCGGTTTTTGAGTTATTGGCTAAAAACTGCAATTTACCCCTAGGTTCTATTTTTAGCACCAGTGGCCATGTTTTTCATCGGATCATAATAAAATGAGGATCGTTTGTACAGGACATGTCATAGATGATTACTATAAAGTTTCAAACCAATCCCTCCAGTAGTTTCAGAGGAGAAGATTTTTGAAAGTGAGCTAATGACGGACGGACAGACGAACGACGGATGACGGACGACGGACGCAAAGTGATGGCAAAAGCTCACCCTGGCATAGCCAGGTGAGCTAAAAAGGGCCTGTGTAAGGTCGCTGTGCAAAATCTCCCACAAACAAAAACAGTTTTGAGGGAGATCTCCCACAAAGTCCTTCTTACAGGTTAACACCTATGAAGACAGATCAGCACTAAAGTAACAAGCTTGGTCAAAATCTCACAAGTTTCATTTATGCAATGTTTAAATTGAATCCATTCAATGGTTTTCCATGATATCTTTGTATGCATTTCCCCTAAGGGTCCAATTCATTGCTGGCAGCCTTGATGGATGACGTATCAGAACTGAAGTAACAACACTTGGTCAGCTTCTCATAAGCAAAGTTTGGATTAAGTTCTCTTGTTAAATTAAGTTCACAGCTGGTGACACTTGGTCAGCACCTGACAGGCATCATTCATGTCATGTTGTTTGATTTAAATCCATTCAGCAGTTCTCTAGAAGATTTTGTGTGCATTTCCTATAGGGTCCAATGCTGTCGGTCATGTAAGATGACAGATTGGCACCAAAGTAATAACACTTGGTCAGCACCTCATAAACATCATTCATGCTAAGTTCGGTTCAAATCCATTGAGTGGTTCTAAAGTAGAAGTTCTTTGTATGCATTTTCCCATATGGTCCAATGTTAAGATCCCCGCTGGCGGCCATCATGGAAACGGTCAGAAAACTTGAATGTGTTCAATAAAATATAGTCCTTAACATGCTGAACATTTTTGCAATTTAAACTTGACCTCTATCTCAAAGCGTTTTTGAAATATAGGACAAAAAGTAAANAGTTTGGTTCAAATCCATTCAGTGGTTCTCAAGAAGAAGTTCTTTGTATGAATTTTCCCATTAGGTCAAATGGTAAACTAAGTTCCCTGCTGGCGGCCATCATGGAAACGGTCTGAAAACTTGAATGTGTTCAATAAAATATAGTCCTTAACATGCTGAACATTTTTGCAATTTAAACTTGACCTCTATCTCAAAGCGTTTTTGAAATATAGGACAAAAAGTAAAAAATCACGAAAAATTTGACCAATAAAGGACCACAACTCATATATAGGTACTTGGATTTTCTTCAAAATATCCATGTAGGTAGATCTTAACATGCTGAACATTTTTGCAATTTAAACTTAACCTCTATCTGTTACAGTTTTTTTTAATAAAAAATAAAAAACATCAAAATTTTGAAAATTTTACAGAAAAGGGGCAATAACTCTTAGACGGGTCATCAGATTTTCTTCAAAATTTCAAAATGCTGATCATTTTACCCCATGTCAGATTTTTTATATTTGTAACGGTTTTTGAGTTATTTGCCAAAAACTGTAATTTACCCCTATGTTCTATTTTTAGTAATGGCAGCCATGTTGTTTGACTTAAGACATACAAAATAACAAATTTGAAACTATATACCCTAGTGATGATTCATTTAAAGTTTGGTTGCATTTGACCCAGTGGTTTCAGGAGAAGATTTTTGAAAGTGAGCTAACGACGGACGGACGACAGACGGACGACGGACGGACGGACGACGGACGCCAAGTGATGGCAATAGCTCACCCTGGCATAGCCAGACGGACAGAGGTAAAACAGTATACCCCCCTCCTTCGGAGCAGGGGTATAAATAGTTACCATGGCAACAATATCCAACATCTTCTAGGATCTGTCTTAGGTAATGGCTGAAATAAATATAAATGGTTACCATGACAACAATATCTTACAGCTTCTAGGATCTGGCTTAGGTAATGGATAAAATAGACCTAAACAGTTACCATGGCAACAAGATCCAACAGCTTCTAGGATTTGTCTTAGGTAATGGCTGAAATAAATATAAATAGTTACCATGACAACAATATCTCACAGCTTCTAGGGTCTGTCTTAGGTAATGGCTGAAACAGACATTAATAGTTACCATGACAACAATATCTCACAGCTTAAAGGCTTTGTCTTAGGTAATGGCTGAAATAGACATTAATAGTTACCATGACAACAATATCTCACAGCTTCTAGGATCTGTCTTAGATAATGGCTGAAACAGACAAAATAGTTACCATGACAATAATATCTCACAGCTTCTAGGATCTGTCTTAGGTAATGGCTGAAATAAAAACATAGATAGTTACCATGACAACAATATCTCACAGCTTCTAGGACCTATTTTAGGTAATGGATAAAATAGACATTAATAGTTACCATGGCAACAATTTCTCACAACTTCTAGGATATGTCTTAGGTAATGGCTAAAATATACATAGATAGTTACCATGACAACAAAATTTCACAGCTTCTAGAATTTAAATCTGTCAACATAAAACATAAATAGTTACTATGAGAACAGTATCTCACTGTATCTAAAGGATTCTATGATCTGTCTTAGACTATAGAAATAAGTAGTTGCTATGAAAACAGTATCTAAAAATTTGGATAACTAACACTAGTAAAAGTACAAGATGGAGATATCTCAGACACCCACATTTAAAACAACAAAATATGATCCCTTCACTGCCAGGATGTACTTGACATCAGACATACCCAAGTGGCATCAATGAGGTCAGAATAATTTTCTGTCTAGTACAGGACGGGTAAAACACAAGAAAAACTTGTATACCCCCTTCTAACTTCTTCGTGGTATTCATGTTCATTTCAACCAAATTTTTGACTGTGATCTCACGGTTACTACGTAACTACGTACCATGATAATATGAGCTACCAGTATACCCCTGAAAATCACGACTGGCTTACTTTTAGTAAGAATTATTTGTGTTGTACAATGCTTCACATAACTGTATCATGAGAGTGGCTTAAATGGTAAAATATAGTTATCAGGACAGATAGGTTTTACAATTTCAAATCGGTGACAGAAATGGAAACATAACTTGCTATGACAAGGATTTCTTTCTATAGAGGTGGCAGGGCACAATAATATACTATGGACATGAATATTTCGGTAAATTATATTGAAAACAAATACCTGTTTTGTATATTAATACAAATCATACATCTTTCAGATAAAGGGGAGGTTTGGATAACCATAAACCGATTTAACCCTACAGCTGGCTTTTCCCCTGCGAAATGTGACCATGGTTGACCATGGTTGACCATGAACAACCATGGATAAAGCAGGAACAACCATGGTTGACCATGGTTAAAGCATGGTTGACCATGGTTCAACCATGGTTATCTATGCTTCTGACCATGGTTGACCATGGTTAACCATGCTTATAATATTGACCATGGTCACA
Source organism: Modiolus philippinarum (assembly GCA_002080025.1). Classification (NCBI taxonomy): domain Eukaryota; kingdom Metazoa; phylum Mollusca; class Bivalvia; order Mytilida; family Modiolidae; genus Modiolus; species Modiolus philippinarum. The sequence goes on from MJUU01063980.1 coordinate 59,069, forward strand.
CCTTCAACAACCATGGTTTCCAAAACAATGACCATGGTTAACCATGGTTTGACCTTGGGTGATTTTATGCACCTGCAAGCCTGCATAATATCTTTGACCATGCTTACATTCACAATTACACAGGCATAATAGATTAACATAATTATCAATAAAATAAATTGCTTTTCATTATATCATTTATGACTTTTCACAATGCTGTGTGCTTTCACTTTGTTTATCCATATTCAATCATTCAAGTTTATAGCCCTTTCGAATTCTGCTAAAGGCTCACCATAATTTATGTCATTTCATGTCTCATGATTGTTATATTTTAATTTTATTTAAATAATTCCGTAGTCATGTTTTCACTCCCATCAAATTTTTGGCAATACCAAAAATTAACCTTGGCAGATCTAGCCACATATTTGGAAACAACAAGTTTTAAATTATCTCCCTTTGTTTATAGAGTTTAAGTGTAATTCATTGAAAAAAATTAAGAGCATTTATGAAATCCTATTCAACAATAATTCAAAATAATTTAACTGAAGTGAAATCAATCATTGAGAGTAAAGAAACAATACAAATTGTGAGAATTTTGCAAAATTTAAAAATCAATGTACACCTTATCAAAAGCTTTTACTGTTACACTATATATTTAAATTATGTTCACTTGTAAAATCAAGGTAGATGTGCAACTGTAAGGCTAGGTGAAGGTGAACAGAGCTAAGTTAAATAGACATAATAACATTAACAAATTCAAAACTATTGAATGTAGCTCTTACAAAAAGCATGGTCAACTGCTGCCACTGACTATGGTTAACCATGGTCATGACCATGGTTGACCATGGTTAACCATGGTCTGATAATAACCATGGTCAACCATGGTGTCCCATTTAACTAAAATTGTTAAAACCATGGTTAACCATGGTCAACCATGGCTATATAACCATGGTTAACCATGGTTGTCCATGGTCAACCATGGTCACATTTTGCAGGGGTTGCTAGTGCAGGTACTAAGTCCGGTTGTCCTAAGTTCCTATCATTGTTCACATTGGTTTTTTGTCTTTATAATTGTGTTTTTCCTGTGTAGTTCCCTGGTAGATGATGGCAAGTGAATTTTCAGCCATTGTAGAAGTTTCCTGTTGTCCCCTTTTATTTCATCTTATGCCATGCATTTCTTTACAAATCATTTAGTTCAATAATCCAATACATAAATTTTGGTCTTGAACAAAAGGCAAATGTTCCACAGAAATTTTCCGACAGTATTGTCTGAGAATGCCCTTTATTAACCTTAGAAACCAAACAAATAAGAAGTAATTTACTAAAGTTTGATTTCCAACCAGAGACACTCAATATTCCTGACACTCTATCTTATCATTTTGACAATCTCAAATTATAAAGGTTGTATGTAAAATTGTTTGAACTAAATAACACGGCCATGTTAACCAATACATTGTAAAAGCATTTAGGTTTGCAGGAAAATTACTTGAACCAAATAACACCAAGTAAGATATAATCTTTAGGATAAAAACAAACAATAGTTCTTTTTAATAATTCAATAAATGATGTATTTTGATCGGTTTATTGGGAGCACATGAAAAAATATCATAAACATCATATTCCAAACTTCGGGAACTGCATCAGAACTATGGTATTAGAAGGATTCAAAATTTTAAATGATCTATCTCCCCCTTGTTTAACTAATTTGGTTAATATGAAACATTCAAATTATTCTTTCAGGTACAGTAACATTTTGGACATCATTTGGCAAAAAATCATTTCACTATGTAGCTCCAGTTCTATGGAACAGCTTACCTCATGAACATTTCAGGACTAAAAATAGCTTTTCCCAGTTTAAAAGCTCACTTCAGTCCTGGAATGTGTCAGAGTGCAAATGCAGTATGTTGCTTTATATCCTTTTAGATCCTTTTGGTTATTTGTTCTCTATCAGCTTTTAACACGTTTTTCGATTAATGGACTTCCAAATGATTTGATTTAATCTGCACTGATGAAACATAAGTTGTCGAAATGAGCATATGCAGAAAATAAATTAACAGTAACTTCGGTATTTTGTTATTTATATTCGGTGAAAAGCTCAACAGAGCTTATGTTAATGTTTCAATTATGCCAAATTTAAATAAGTTTTCTATGTCTATGTACATGTCTTAGAGGCTGTCAGTCAACCCATGACACCTAAATGTAAAGTTTGAAGACACTGAGGATTACATACAAGTGCTGAGGGCCATTCTGAAACAGGTAACTAAGTCAAAAATCACTGTAAGTGACAAAATCATTTTTCACCCTTTTTTTTTAGATATGATTGCTAGAGGTAAGAGCTCCTAATTTTAAATAAATCTGGTTTTTTTTTCTTTTCAGTCATTTTTATACCAAGCTTTCGTGTTTTAAAATTGGCAAAAAAAATTCCATGTTATTCCGAACCCATGTACCTGAAACAAAAAAAGCAATTAAATCAAAGCATGAAATGCTGTTAAGGCAGGTTCCTGGGTACTTCCAGAAGTCATGTTATTATTACTGTTTTGCTGAAATGTTGGCATGTAATTTTTTCAAGAATTAAAATCAGAAGTTTTCCTTAGCTTCCTGGTTTGGGTTGTCTTTTCAGTTTTTGTATGGGTTGTTGGCGATATATTTAAAACTCTATTTACATTCCATTGCCTTGTTACTCTTTGTTGGTACATGTAAGTTTTCCAAAGAAGTGTTACATTCGGTGGCTTGATAAATGTTGATATTTCTAATTTTGTCATGTTATCACTTTGATGACAATAGAGATTAAAACAATTACTTGTTTTCATGATTACATTAATATTCACTAGCACGAGATCTGAAGGAACCACCTGTAGAGGATTTTACTGATAACGGCCTTATCACAGGGAGTGGGACTTGCTCCCTACCAAGAAAAAAACTTTTGTTTACTATTAAACTTTCTTTTCTAGGCCGAAGCAAGTCATTGTGGCGTTATCTAGGCACGACACCTTCCAAACATATTGAATGGGTTGCAGACTTCTTCTTATGATGGGTCTCTGGTAAAGAATTGAATATTTGTATTTTTTTCCCGGGTTTTTATCTACATCTGTTGGATCAAAGCACTGGATCATGGGAAGCTGAAATGCTTTTAGCCAATTTTAATTTTTTAAAGGTTAGAACTAGATCTGCTATGAAATAGTTACGTATATATATAGTTTTATCAGGACCCTCACGAGTTTTCAACCGACGTTTTTACATTTGACTCTAGCATGGAGTGTTTTCTTATACCTGACTACGATATGTTGATATGAAGGATGACAACGTCTTGCCTTCGTGAACGTGTTCTCGGCGCAGTATACTAAAAGATTTCATCTCTGTTTCAACACAATGTGAAAAATGAATTATTACAAAAGAAGGAATCATTGCAAATGACGAAAATTCAGCAAGCGAGCGCTTCCTCCTGTTGTAACAAATCAGTGACAGTTTGGGACCTTCATATGATGGTTCTGTGTGATCCAGTACAAGTGTTGTACTTGATTACGCTTGTGATTAGGAACACCGTTGGAGATCAAGTTTAAACCTTCCGTGCTTCATTGTTGACATAGTTGAATTATCCTAAAGTTTAAATGTATTTGAAGTATTCCATAAAGAACATTTGTTGTAATTTCGGATTATTTTGAAACTTATTTGATACAGCGTATGTCATGCAGGCGTAATTAAGTTGGCCATTAATAAAGCAAAACAACGCGCCACCTGTCAGGACAAAACAAACAAGAAAACGAAGCTACGGTTTGAATGATCCTTTTTTTAAGGTAGAGTACGTCATTGTAACCATTATAAGTTTCAAAGTCTTATATATTGAGAAATACACACATTTTTACGAGTTACAACAGCGAAAGTAGAAGTTACTATGTATCCATTCATAAAAACTTGTAAAATCATAGCACGCCGCAGGAAATTTTTATGAATGAACTGAATCGTGAATTTCGAATGTCAGTTTAAGTCCTCTGAGATTAAAAAAGCATAGTATCTCTTAAAAGATATTAAATAAATACAATAAACACATAAAACAATGTAGTTGATCATGAAATGGACACTGTTTTGCCACATGAATGGATTATTTTTTGTGCCTTCGTATGAATAACTGGTAAGCCGTACGCGTTTTTAACAATAGTCTGGATCATTCGGATTCTTTTCATACAAAGTAGTCTCCTTAATGTAAGAGTCTGGTTGAAACAGACTTTTATATAAGATGGCTTTACCTAACAGCTTTTACTTTTACATTTTATTCTCCAAAAATTTGCAAAACCTGGAAGATGCTTCTAAAGGAAATAACCGATTTATTTGTTCCATGTAGATTAAAATGGATTCCTACTGAAGTAATTATCAGATTGACTTTTACAGTCATTATTGAAGTGACATCTTAAGTATTTAGTTAGCTTTCGTCTTACATAAGACTTCATATATATTGGGAATTCCAAATACTTTAAAAGAACAAGTCAGGCTCTTTAAAAGGTTCTGTCAATGTCATCCCATAAAATGTACAAATTAAAGATTGCCACTTTAGGACAGATGGTCTAGAAGTGGTAATTGATGAGTGAAGTAGATGTTTTATATGCATGTCAGGACTCTGGGAAATAGGAGTTCTCTCTAAAACTCAAAGTCAGCAGAAAATTGAAATTATGCAAGCGTTATAGGATCATTTATAACAGGTATACTGTCAACTTCAGGAATTACAGCAAAATATCCATATATGATACACAAAGCTCCACTGTTAGTATGAATATTTCAATAAAGATTCTTGTAAAACATATAAATTTCTCTGAATATGTGAGTTTCCAAGTCACATTTCCACACATCTGATGACACAATGGGCGAGAATAAACATACATCATACATTATCCCCTAAAATTATCCGATTTAAATGACATAATATAAGTATCTAGGCTTTAACCTCCCTTCCCCAAAATAATACAGGAACTATCTAGGCCTCAACATCTTCCCAAAATAATAGAGGATGTTGTCAGTGGAGCCGATCATGTTGAAATGTGTAAAATTATTATTGCAGAATATATATTCTTCTTCCAGTAGATGCAGTATAAAAATAGTTTTTCACTGGAGATAGTACAATTTCCATTTTCAGCATGCAAGCTTTAATGAGCAGGCAGAAGCTGAAATTTTACTACCTAAAGACAAGAAAAATTTTTTAAATCAAGACCTAGCTGAATGAGGATATTTTTCTCACTAGAATTTATTGTAAAAAATGAAAAACACTAAATGGCGGAAAACTAGTTGCAATTTAATGAATGCCCATTTTTTAAAAAGTTGCAAATTTAAACAACTGCTGAGAATGGGAAAAAACAGTTATTAATCAGGCTTGGGGTCAAGCCAATCAGTATAAAATTTTTGGTCTGTGACAAGATATATCATACAAAATTCTGGCCAACTAGTCTACACTGCATAGATTTTATAACCATATTTACAGACTCTTACCTAGCAACTGCCTCACTATATACAAATCCAAGTGACGCTCTTTTCACAATTTCAAAACATAGATCAGCTCCATCCATACTGAAAAAAAAAAGTTTAAAATTCAGCAAATGAAAGACAAATTTTTTTATACAATCTGAAGACAAATTAACTATAATCTATAAACCTAAACACAAGTGTGGACCCAAATTGATGTCCACCGTCTCTACTTGGTCACAAAATTGATGTAAAAACTCAAATTGATTAAATCAGAAAACTTAGCATGTTTGCTAGACAGTGAAATTAGGGGAAGTGACAAAAGCAATATAGCAGACTGTCATGATTCATCCAAAACTAAAATGCCAAATATTATTGACCTTACATTGATAGATACTGGGAAACTTAACATGATCACTGGACCATGAAACTGAGGTCACTATCAAAAGCAATAAGGCACGAGTGTCATGTACTACCCAAGACAAACTTATAAACCAGATATTATTGACCTACCACTTATAATTACTGAGAAAATGACCTAATCACAAAAATATAACATGCTCACTAGACCATGAAATTGAGGTCAAGGACAAAAGCTATATGACAGACTCTAATATATTACCCAAGACCAACTTACATACCATATATCATTGACCTACCACTTATAGTTACGGAGAAACTTAACTAAGCGCAAAAACTTAACATGAGCATTGGACCGTGACATTTGAGGTCACAGACAAAAGCAATACAGCAGACTGTCATTTACTACTCAAGAACAACCTATGCACCAAATATTATTGACCTACCACTATTAGTTACTGAGAAAATGACACAATAAACAGCTGCGCCAAGAGTGCATGATACGCCAGTCCCCACTTTAAAGCAAACTAATTAAATGATTCTTGAAATCTTTAAACTCCTTCTGATCAAACTTGACAATACAGGCAAGCCAAGTTTCATGAAAAGTGATCAAAGCGTTCTCTAGTTAGAGTACGACATGTGGACGGAAATTGCAATTTCATGCTTTTTTGAAATAATGAAAATCATATAACTCTAGAAAAAATATCCATCAACAAAATAAAATTATACGGAGCCTTCTTCCATCATACCCAACAATCCTGCAAAGTTTCAAGAAAAATTATCGAAGCATTCTCTAGTTAGAGTACGACATGCGGACGGAAATTGCTATTTCATGCATTTTTTTAAATAATCAATGTCCAATAACTCTGGAACGAAAAATCCACCAACAAAATAAAACGATAGGGAGCACTCTTCCGTCATACCCAACAATTCTACAAGTTTCAAGAAAAATTATCAAAGCGTTCTCTAGTTAGAATACGACATGTGGACCGAAATTGCTATTTCATGCATTTTTTGAAATAATCAAAGTCCCATAACTCTGGAACGAAAAATCCACCAACAAAATAAAACAATAGGGAGCCTTCTTCCGTCGTACCCAACAATTCTGCAAAGTTTCAAGAAAAATGATTGAAGCGTTCTCTAGTTAGAGTACGACGTGTGGACGGACGGACAGACACCGGTATACCATAATACGTCCGGTCAAAGACAGGCGTATAAAAACTTAACATGGAAGTTAACGCTGCTATACTTTGTATGCTTATGTCTCGCTTTCCTCACCTTTCATCGCGGGCGAGACAAAAAGGCTCTAACTGTCTATGACTATGGCCTTAACAAATCGACAAACTATAGAGTCCTTTGCCCATTGAACTGAAACTGAAAAGAGCATGCAAATCAAGTTCGTAATCATTATATACAGTCTATCAAATCGGTTAAAGACTGTGGCTGCAAAAAATGTCATTTGTAATCTATTCCATTTTGCAGTAAATTGAAGTAATGTACAGAAAAAGTCAAAGTGTAAAGAAGTCGTATTAGTGTTATTTTCCTTGGTAATGAAATCCATTTCAAGTCTGGCTGCTCTTTTCCTATTTTGTCTTAAACATTATTTTTGTGCATTTCATGGTCAAATACTTCATTGAAGAGTATTGATTATAGAACAATTCCATAAGAGGTATCGAAATTATTTATTTACATTAGACTTTTGTATGTAGCGTCGCTGAATCAACAAAAAAAGAATAAAAACTCTCCCATCATGCCATTGATAATAATTATCCATCATTCTAGAAAACAATATATAATCTAATTGTTTCTCCCTCAAATCTGATGATCAGGATTCCCATGTGAAAACTCTCTGGAGAAATTCCTGACAACATAACACCTTATCATTTATCAACTTACTAGAGATTCAGCAATGTTGTCAAGGTCAGGTAAAAAGTCTAGAGATATCTATAGATGTTTTATATTGCTAATATTTTATCACATACACAGTTCCCATGGAATTATGCATACATTATCATTTATACCGAAAATCCAGAAAAATAAAATTAAGGAAAGCCCACAGAAGCTGACAACATTTTAAATTATGCATTAATGCATATCAAGATGTACTTCATAACTACTATTTGAAAGTTCACATGTACTTTTATACAAGACTGGCCTTAAAAGAATAAAAATAAAGACCTGATAGACAAGACACTGATGGGTGAAAAATGATCTATTTTGCTTTCCTTTTCCAGCTCATGATCTCATTAAAAAAAGATATTTCTGTGACTTGTACATCTAGCAAAAGGCAACAACATTTGTACGACGGAGACTCTGCAGTTGAAATTACAGAGTAAGGGTTCCTTAACACTGAAATCTGAAGTCCATGACTGACCATTTATGATGTCCATAAAATAAATAATCGTTAAGCTATAAATAATATAGTGTTAATAAGAAATGGCATGTGTCGGAGTTTGTATAGAGGTATTGATTGCCGACAGCTTTATATGGTCTGATCTTCTTTCTTATTCAAACTATCTATTATATAAATGAATTTTGAAATGAAGTCACTCCAGGTCACACAAAGTGCAATCTTAAATAACAATTCAATCAAAAGATGATAAAACAAGAACACTGACAAAGTCAGAAAGGGCCCCGCCCCCTTGCTGTCCAAAAAACCTGTTTTTCAGAATTTCATGGAAATCATAAAACAATATTTGGGGAAAAATCTGTGAAGGTCATTTCAAGCTATCATACAACATAGACTTTATTCTCAAAATATGCTGTTTTTCATATAAAAACTATGTTTTTCCCCCAAAATGTATTCAGATTTTCCTCAAAAACAAAAGGGAGCTTCCTTTGGTCAAGACCAACCTTGTGTATCAAAATCATTTAAATCCCTGAAGGTAATCTTAATTTATTGTACAACAGAGAGCTAATTCTCAAAATATTCACTTTTTCATATAAAAACTAAGTTTTTCCAAAAATCATTTTCCGATTTTCCTAAAAAACGAAAGTGAGCTTCCTTTGGTCAAGTTCAACATTGAGTATCAAAATCATTGAAATCCCTGGTGGCAATCTTAAGTTATCATACGACATAGAGCTAATTCTCAAAATATGCATTTTTTCATATGAAAACAAAGTTCTTTCCAAAAAATCATTTTACGATTTTCCTCAAAAAGGAAAGGGAGCTTCCCTTGGTCAAGTTGAATCTTGAGTATCAAAACCATTTTAATCCCTGAAGGTAATCTTAAGTTATCATACGATATAGAGCTAATTCTCCAAAATATGATTTTCCTCAAAAACGAAAGGGAGCTTCCTATGGTCATGTTCATTTTTGAGTACAAAAATCATAAAAATCCGTGCAGGCAAACTTGAGTTATCGTACGACATAGAAAATGCTGACGGACAGACAGACAAGATAGACGTACGGACAGGCTGATTACCATAGGGTGCTGCCATTTCATGGCAGGGCCCTAATTATAGCTATACACGTGTTTGAGTACCCAAGGTTTAACTACAAATGACAGAAAGTTTCTGAAATTTGCAGTTACTTACCAGGAAATCAGCTTCATAAAAACCAAAGAAAAGTTTTCTTACCTCAGGAGATTTAAAGGCATCTAGTGGATTTAAAAAAACTGGAATGATTTATGAGAAAAGTATATTTCATAATTCACTATTGCATGTATTCGATAAAATAAAACAAAACATTACAAATAGTTTACATCCATGCATCCGATATATTATTTGATTTACAATTACACAATTAAGTGAAGATTATTCACCAATTATAATATTTTTTTTTAAAAATCCCCAAAACACAGCATTTTGGAAAGGGAACTAATTAACATTGCAATATATTCAAAAAATTTTATTTTAAAAAAAGTGATTGTGTTGAAAAAAAATGTTGATTTTAATAAAATAGTTATAAACTAGAGGATGCCATGCCCCCGCACAAGGTTGAATCAAACTGGGATTTTCTAGTAATATTTGTGTCTGTAAGACACATATGATGCCCCCGCTAAACACATGTTATTCTAGGTTGCACAGATTAACTACCGGTATGTACCCTCTATTACTAAATCACCAAAAAATTATAAGTTGAGCAATGTATATTTTTGGTAAAAAAATGAACCGAAATCAAAATACATACCACATGCACATCTTCAATACAGGTACAAATGAACTGCAAAATAAAAGCTTCCTAGCATCAAAACTCTAGGAGGAGTTGTTCGGACAATCTGTGCACCCTTTATTAATAATTCATCCAATAAATGACTAAGTTCAACAATGCATATTTTTAACAAAAATGCACCAAAATCAAAATCCTTACCACATGCACATCTTCAATATAGGTACAAAAGATCTGCAAAATAAAAACTTCCTATCATCAAAACAGTAGGAGGAGTTGCGCGGACAAACTATGTACCCTCCATTACAAAATAACCCCAAAAATGACTAAGTTCAACAATGTATATTCTTTTACAAAAATGCACTAAAATCAAAATCCCTACCACATGCACATCTTCAATATAGGTACAAATGATCTACAAAATAAAAACTTCCTACCATCAAAACTGCAGGAGGAGTTGTGCTGACAAACGCTGTACCCTCTATTATAAAATCACCCCAAAAATGACTAAGTTCAACAATGTATATTTTTGACAAAAATGCACCAAAATCAAAATCCTTACCACATGCACATCTTCAATATAGGTACAAAAGATCTGCAAAATAAAAACTTCCTAGCATTAAAACTGTAGGAGGAGTTGCGGGGACAAACTATGTACTATCTATGAAAAATCACCAAAAATGACTAAGTTCAACAATGTGTATTTCTGACAAAAATGCACCAAAATCAAAATCCTTATCACATGCACATCTTCAATATATGTACTAATGATCTGCTAAATAAAATCTTTCTAGCATAAAAACTGTAGCAGGAGTTGCGCGGACAAACCATGTACCCCCCTCGGACGGGCGGACGGACGAGGGTAAAACAATATGCCCCCGACTTATCGTCGCGGGGGCATAAAAAATCATATCAAAGTCATTTTTGTAATAAATGTGATAATAAATATTATTTTATCCAAATTGTTGTAAAAGTTATAGATTAACTTCACTTTTCTTCTTTAATAGTTCCAGTTTGTATAAATTCATCAAAACTATTGTAACTGAACAATTTGATTAACTGAGAAGAATTTCTTCAGGTAAGATAATTTTTCATTCCAATATTTTTAGGTTTGCAGAAAATCTTCTAGGTAAGTAAACTGCAATTGACAAAACTCCTCTGTCAATTGCAGTTACACCTCGGGTACTTTAAGATGTTTATTGTTATAACAGATAGCAAAAAACCAAATACACAGGAAAAAGGCATTTGGTTTGGAAAACCTGATAATTGAATTTTATAGATTTTTTGGTCCTAACCCTGTGCCAAATATATATAATCCACAAGTAAATGACAACCCGTCATATGGATTTTGATACAAGTGGCATTTGCCACTTGAAGTAACTGAGAAACAGACCTACTTGAAAAACTAACCACGGCACTGGACCATAAAATATAGGTTTAGTTCCCTTGAAATTGTGTCTGTCATATTGTTTGATGTTAGCTACTGATGGACCAAAATAACATTCCTGCATCAAAAGGTTCTAAAAGATATCTTGAGTTTATGCCGCCCCCTGTTCCACCAAGGTCTCGGTTATACTTTGTAGCAAGTGACACAAAAATCAAATATATAATACTAACATGACACATTGTATGGTGGAATGGATCATAGTACTGAGGTAAAGCATGGAAGAGCACACAACTACTGAGGTAAAACATTTTAATCTCAAGATATTATGAATATTTCAAAAGCCTGAGTAATATGACCTAAACTTTATGATCAAGTACAATAATTCAAACAAAAAGTACGATTGTCATGATTACATTTGATTATGTGAATCTATAGCATCAAGGTATCACAAAATATATCCTTTTCAAGAAAGTGAAAGTAATTAGTTTTCTCTGTTATAGTGAAATCTGAGGGGAAATATAAAACTAATTCACTTTACTGAAAAATCATCTCCCTGTAGACTAATAGTAGTAGTAATATTCAAAGCACAACTTTTACAATGAAAGAATAAGACATCAAAAACAGTGTCAGAAACACATCTCATACGGTGAATAGTCGTGGATAAATTAATTGGGAAAGCCATGAATATAGCACTGATCCAGCAGAGAGACAAATTAATTGTTCAAATTCTGTGTTAGACAAAAACATGAAAGCTTGCCTAATTGTGACATGAAAACAAGATATAGATACCGTGACATAGCTTGTCATCAGATACAGGTTATTCTATTGGAATTATGCAAAGATTCACTTATTATGTTTTAGAAGAGATCTTTTATTTGTCACGAAATCTAACTGAAATATCATGATGGCTCAGGACATGTAACCATAAATAAAGGGAGTAAATATTCTGAATATGATTCCCCAAAATGTAAAAAAAACTGCATGGAAACTATTCTTTCAAATGTCATATTGTAACAACAAAAGGTATTCAGGGACTTATATAGCTTATAAATATCTGTTACAACCATCAATTATTTCTATAATTGCTTGACATTCCATGTCCAACTCTGTGGATGTTTAGCCTCCAACACAAACAGAAAATGTGAATCACTTTTCACATCTTATAAATAGTAAATGTCAATCAGTGTTCACATCTTGCCAACTGAAAATGTGAATCGATGTTTACATTTTAATCAGTAGAAAGTAGCAGTGTTCCCATTTAAACCTTCAGCAAGTACAAATCTATGTCCACATACTCATTAATTGTGATTCAGATTCCAGACTCTAATCAGCACTCATTAATTGTGATTCAGATTCCAGACTCTAATCAGCACATATTTTTAAGTGTGAAAAAGAAAGGAAATGGGGTAAAGTGGTTCACATCCAAGTCGCAAGAAAGTCTGAATCACTTATCAATTTACCTCCAACAATACGTAAATCTGAGGGTCCATATTATTGTCTGTATCAGTATACAAATCAGTAGTTAAAAGTGAGGAAAATCATGAGATAGTATGTTATGTAATTGGATTTCAATCACTGTTGGAATTTTTCCTTATATGAATACATCACTGTCTCCTATCTTTATTAAAACTATCCATACGGGAGAGTAAAACAATTAAATTTTAACGTGAAAAATATCAGTTTGATGTGATAACTGTCAGAATCACCGCTATGGTATAATGTATCACACTCAAGTTGTGGTATCTCCAGTCCTGAAATGTAATTTACTTGTATCATGGGAAACTGTAAATCAAAATCTATATAAGAAATGTAAGACTCCCAGGTAACTCACTAACAAAATGGGGGTATTAACAAAATTACCAAACACAATTTCCAAGAGCCAAAGTCAAAAAGGTACATAGACAAAGCAGGTAAAAACCAGAGAAAATGTCAACGTAATGGTCCTGACTTTGTACAGGCAATTCAAAAGAAATGTTGGGTTGAGCTTTTTATTCTGCTGATAACAAGAGGCTCTCAAGAGCCTGTATCGCTCACCTGGGTCCTGCAGCACTATAATTCCCAATTGATGGTCCATCTTTGGTGGTGTATGTACATAAAAATCAGAAACTTTTTACAAAATTTAATTAAAATTGTTCAAGCAGTTTCAGTAAAGATTTTTGAATGCAGTTTCCAAACTTAAGGGGTCTATGTTAATCTACGTTCCCTGCTGGCAGCTATTTAACATAAAACTTTAAAGAGGGTCACATAAGGACTATCATATCAAAATTCTACTGAATTGTTCAAGCAGTTTCAGAGGAGAAGATCTTTTTATGCATTTCCAACTGGGTCCAATGTTAAACTAAGTTTTGCTACTGGTGGCCATGTCGGAAGACGGATCAGCAGCAAAGTAACAAGCTTAGTCAAAATCTCACAAGTTTCATTTATGCAATGTATAAATTGAATCCATTCAACGGTTTTCCATGATAATCTTTGTATGCATTTCCCCTTAGGGTCCAATTCATTGCTGGCAGCCATGTTGGATGAAGGGTCAGAACTGAAGTAACAACACTTGGCCAGCTTCTCATAAGCAAAGTTTGGATTAAATCTATTAAGCAGTTCTCTAGAAGAAGAACTTTTGTTAAGTTCACAGCTGGTGACACTTAGTCAGCACCTGACAGGCATCATTCATGTCATGTTTGATTTAAATCCATTCAGCAGTTCTCTAGAAGATCTTTGTGTGCATTTCCCATAGGGTCCAATGCTGTCGTTCATGTAAGAAGACAGATTTGCACCAAAGTAATAACACTTGGTCAGCACCTCATAAACATCATTGATGCCAAGTTTGGTTCAAATCCATTCAGTGGTTCTAAAGAAGATCTTTGTATGCATTTTCCCATAGGGTCCAATGTTAAAATTAAGATCCCCGCTGGCGGCCAATTGTTGGATGATGGATTGGCACCAAAGTAACAACACTTGGTCAACACTTCATAAGCATCATTCATGCCCAGTTTGGTTCAAATCCATACAGTGGTTCTCAAGAAGAAGTTCTTTGTATGAATTTTCCCATTAGGTCAAATGGTAAACTAAGTTCCCTGCTGGCGGTCATTTTGGAAGCAGTCGGAAAACTTGAATGTGTTCAATAAAATATAGTCCTTAACATGCTAAACATTTTTGCAATTAAAACTTGACCTCTATCTCAAAGCGTTTATGATATATAGGACAAAAAGTAAAAAATCACGAAAAATTTGACCAATAAAGGACAACAACTCATATATATGTACTTGGATTTTCTTCAAAATATCCATGTGGGTAGATCTTAACATGCTGAACATTTTTGCAATTTAAACTTAACCTCTATCTGTTATAGTTTTTTTAATAAAAAATAAAAAACATCAAAATTTTGAAAATTTCACGGAAAAAGGGCAATAACTCTTAGACGGGTCATCAGATTTTCTTCAAAATTTCAGCGTGGGTAGATCTTCTCATGCTGATCATTTTTAACTCGTTAGATTTTTGATATCTATAACGGTTTTCGAGTTATTTGCCAAAAACTGTAATTTACTCCTATGTTCTATTTTTAGTAATGGCAGCCATGTTGTTTGACCTAAGACATACTAAATAACAAATTTGAAAGTAGATACCCTAGTGATGATTCAGTTAAAATTTGGTTTCATTTGAACCAGTGGCTTCAGAGGAGAAGATTTTTGAAAGGGAGCTAACGACGGACGGACGACGGATGGCAATAGCTCACCCTGGCATAGCCAGGTGAGCTAAAAAAGGACACTGAATCACTGTAAACCTACTCCATTTAATGCTGTATAAATAGCATTAGCAGTATACAATTTACAAAGTCAAATAATGTCCAACATATTAATTAGCGGCCATGAAACAGATGACAAATAGGATATGGAAATGTCATGTAGGGAAGTGACATTTAAAACATCTTCTGACATAATGTCGGAACTATGCATTAATACCCACTGTTTCTTATCTGATAGACTGCCTGAGTTTGGTTCCGGAACCTTTTGAACTGACATCTTTGGAGTTCACTTAAATTTTGTATCCGACTGTGACACTGACTCCAATTCTTTAATTAAAACAAATACTGGGAAAATTGTATACAAAAAGTACAAGTCTTAAACCCTTCATAACTATAGAAAAGTCACTTCCATCACAAGAAAAAAAAATTGCAGACAAAAATTAGTATATATAATATAGTTTTCAACCTGTTCCTGCATTAACCTTTCCCTGACAAAAACAACTTTATAGGATATCTCGCATTAACTGCTTCTTTCAGAGCTTTCTGACAAGCTGTACTATTTAGACACATTAGACGGTAAGTATATTAGTGTCTTACTAGTGCTTTCTCAGAAGATATAACAAGTGATAACTTTTAGACATAAAATCAATCAATTTAATTCTACTGTAGTTCTTCATCTGGGAGTTATCTGAATTCAAGACCATTATTCAACAACAGAAAGAGATTCCGGGGCACTGAAGTAATCAGAAATCAACAATACAATATACAATTTTGAAGTCTAGGGAAAAAATAAGTCAATATATTTAGTAAATCTCCATTACTTTAATGTTCATTGATGAATTCAAATGAGTGAAATTTAAATTTTTAAAATCTTTATTTTAAGATTTGATTACCGAATTATACATGGAACATTGGAAACAATGGAAGAGAACATAACTAAAGATAAAACTATTGTAAGAGAGAACAGCCATTACGTAAGGCAATCTCCTGGGAATTCTTTACTATAACAAAATTTTACATTTTCACTTTAAAGACGTGATTTGTGCAGTGCTTGATTTTAAAACCGTGGAAATAAATAGTGATCATTGATCAGGGATTTACATAGTAGAAGTTTAATGTGTTCTAAATTAAAGTGAAGTCAGGGAAAATCTTATCATCAAATCAGAACAATAAACAACAAATTTTCATTCATCACAAGCATTTCACAGTGATGTCTGTGACAAAAAATTGTGCATTTAAATTTCATTCCACCATGCAGTCTCATAAGTCTTATACAACACAGACCACAATTCTTGTTCTTTTTTGTTTATTTGTTTTGTCTTCGTCACACTGTTTCAATTCGTGTTGCTGTGAATTGCCGTGATTTTGGATTTATGATTTTAGAATTTCCCCTTTCCTTGTTCTTGCTTCGGTATTCATTTACCGATGTATTCCACAGCCCATCATATGAAGGCTGACAAGCTATTTCAGACCTACCACTCTGAACTGTAGCTGCAAGTTATTCTAAATCAATACAGTTTTCAACTGCTGGGAAACTATTTCAGACCACTAGAATTTCAACTGCTTTAAAATAAAGTTATTCAACAAATTTCAATTTACTGCAAACTATTTCAGACCACCATGGTTTTAAAATGATGTCATGCTATTATGGACCAGACCACTATATTTTACAACTACTCGCAAGCTATTTTAAACCACTAAAGTCTTCAACTACTGGCAAACTATCTCGAGACAACTACAGTCTTCAAATGCTGGCAAACTATTTCAGACCAAAACAGTCTTCTACTATTCACAAACTATTAACGGACAATCAAAGTTTTCAACCATCAGTAAGCTATCTCCAACCATCCATGTTTTCAAAAGCTTAACATTTTCATTTTGAAAGCTTTTTCAGGCAGTCATTGTTTTAAACTACTGCCAAACTATTTTATAGGCCAAAACAATTTTCAACTATTAAAGTATTTCATACTATTATAGTTTTCATTTGCTGGTAAACTATTTCATACTACCAGTATTCAACCAGTGGCATTAGTTATTTCATACTCTTAGGATAAAATTATAATATTGTTTGCTTTTCCTTACCCTACTGACCCTGAAAAAATGGCCCTACCCAAATAATTTTATTGACATTCCAGAAGAAACAAAATTTCACTCAAATTTGTATAAAGAACGGGGATTTCTACCTACTTCATAGTAAAAGTTATAATTTCATTTTTTTCCTTCCTACCTACCTACTCAAAATCATTAGGTGGGGTTGGGAAAGGGGAAACAAACATTTTTTTAATAATGGCCTTTCAATTCAACTGCTGACATGTTTTTTCAAACACCTTACAAGCTATCAAAGGTCACCATGGTTTTAACAATTGGACAGCTTTTTTATACAACCACAGTTTTCAACTGTTTAGCAGGGTGTTTAAGGCCAACAGTTTTAAAAAAAACTGACAAACTATTTCAAACCACCATGGTTTTTAACAGCTGTCATGTTATTTCAGACCATCTGTTTATAACTACTGCATTGAATAATATATAAATAACAAATAGCTGGGAGGGTGACAGAGCAGATTGTTCCCCCGAGAAAACATTGTCAACCGATGCGAAGCAGAGGTTGACAATGTTTTTCGAGGGGTAACAATCTGCTCTGTCACCCTCCCAGCTATATGTTATTTATTTTATTATACTGAATGTTACTTTGAATTCAATCATTTATTGAAAATCAATGGACCATGAGCAGAGGGTAACATTGCAAAAATTGTTACCCTCTCAGTCATATGACAATTATAGTGAATGTTACCCTGGCAGCTTTACATATGATAGATTGAATTGTCAAATTAATTTTTGTTAAGGAAAAATCTTCTAAAGTATAATAACTTAAGTTATACAATTACAGTCTTCAACTGCTGGCAATTAACTATTTCATACCAGCAGTTTTCAACTACAGTTAAACCTCATTGGCTCAAACACAACAGATGTCCCAAACCCTTTATCTGGTCCATTTGTTCAAATTTAACTCAATAGCATGAACAACTCAAACTGCAATAGCTCAAACACCACAGATGTCCCAAACCCTTTATCTGGTAAATTTGTTCAAATTTAACTCAATAGCATGAACAACTCAAACTGCAATAGCTCAAACACCACAGATGTCCCAAACCCGTTATCTCAGGTCCTTTTGTTCAAATTTAACTCCATAGCATGAACAACTCAAACTGTAATAACTCAAACACCACAGATGTCCCAAACCCTTTATCTGGTCCATTTGTTCAAATTTAACTCCATAGCATGAACAAACTCAAACACCACAGATGTCCCAAACCCTTTATCTGGTCCATTTGTTCAAATTTAACTCCATAGCAGGAACAACTCAAACTGCAATAACTCAAACACCACAGATGTCCCAAACCCGTAATCTGGTCCATTTGTTAGAATTTAACTCCATAGCATGAACAACTCAAACTGCAATAGCTCAAACACCACATATGTCCAAAACCCTTTATCTGGTCTATTTGTTCAAATTTAACTCAATAGCATGAACAACTCAAACTGCAATAGCTCAAACACCACAGATGTCCCACACCCTTTATCTGGTCCATTTCTTCAAATTTAACTCAATAGCATGAACAACTCAAACTGCAATAGCTCAAACACCACAGATGTCCCAAACCCTTCATCTGGTCCATTTGTTCAAAAATTTGACTCAATAGCATGAACAACTCAAACTGCAATAGCTCAAACACCACAGATGTCCCACACCCTTTATCTGGTCCATTTGTTCAAATTTAACTCAATAGCATGAACAACTCAAACTGCAATAGCTCAAACACCACAGATGTCCCAAACCCTTCATCTGGTCCATTTGTTCAAATTTGACTCAATAGCATGAACAACTCAAACTGCAATAGCTCAAACACCACAGATGTCCCCACCCTTTATCTGGTCCATTTGTTCAAATTTAACTCAATAGCATGAACATTCCTCTAACTGGTACTGATTAATTCTGACCCTTGGGCGTTGGAGCCTTCAAAGTTCAAATGTAACTGCAAGTTTTTTTTCAGACCAACCTCATATTTATCAACTGTTATTAAGCTACTAGTATACCAAATATCACACCAATAGCATAAGCCATCCTGAAAACAGTGAGGGCATTTATTTGTTACAGACAAAGGGTAAAACTATATTCCCCTAACTTAGAGTTGCAATGGGGCTTAAAAAAACCTGTTTCCTTCTGATTGCACTTTTATCTAATGGCATGATGTAGTAATAATAAGCATTTTTTTGTTTATATTAAAAAAATGCTTTCATGCTTAAATCACCTTGTTAATTATTTACAATGCTCAGACAGTTAAATGTACTTTTGATGAACGGGTATGTACTTCAATGCATAAGTACAGGAGCCGTCAGTTTTCACTTGTTCTATTTTCAATAATCATTTTAAATTTACTAGCTTGTTCAAACTTTTTCTCAATTCTGAACTAAAAGCACACTTTAATTGACAAAAGGTTTTGCTTAAAATAGCATCGTATGGTGCTATAATTATTTCTCTGATGACTTTTATTTTAAGCTTTTATATATCTATACTTATATATGACAATATTAGAACAGACCTGGAGGTGTGTTTTATATCCTAAATGAAAATCCAATCGGTTACTACTTCCCATTACTTCCACAGAAAATTTCCAAATAAAAGCATAATGAGAGTTCAGTGTTTGACAGTAGCACAAATTATATCATAAAGTATAAGTGTTAATGACAACACGACTGCCAATCTTCTACAAAATCCTAGTTTATTAATAAGATCAATAAAGCTAGTGCAAGGAAAAACGGTTTTCTATAAGTTTTCACCACTCAGTTACTCCTTCTGACAATGTCATCTTCTTCGCATGATTAAATTCTAGTTTATTTTTCTAAAACATTGTCTTTATAACGGTAATAGACTGGTACCAGAACTACCAGAGCGTGTCTAATTGTATCCAGTATAAAATTGATACAACAAATTACCACCGAGTTCTTACGAGGCTTAGACTTAATACAAGTCATGATATAGGGTGTCAATTTTCAATGATTGGAGTTAGCCTATCTGCTACAGCTGATAACAGAAATGGACATTTGTTCAATTACATTAATCGCGGATATAAAACAATAGTTTTAGAAGACACGATTCATGACAACTGCTACTTCTAATATTTGTGCCGGTATCAGATATTGTATGCAATTTAAACAATCACTGAAGACTGGATCTTAAAGAATACCACCTACAGTATTTTCCGTATCGACACATGGAACATTGTAAGAAGTCAGACTGTATAGTTATGAAAGTGGTAAGGTGATGTTTTAACATATGCATCAAACAACAGTAATAGCTATAGCTAACACCAACACTTTTGACAAAATACATGATCGACAACGTCTTTTACTTGCTATAACATCTGACCTAGGGCAAATGTCCAAGACAAGACATACAATCAAAAGCATCTGATAATACAGAACTTCAATGGAACTGACCATAGACATGACACACTATCAACACCATCAATATGCAATAGAGTTAGGATGAACATCTACTGAAACCATGAATAAAGACATAACACACAACTAACACTTCCCGCTACTCTAGAATTATGATGAACATCTACTGAAACTATGAACAAAGACATGCTGCACGATCAAAAAAAATCTGAAACCAATGAACTATGACAACCATCCACTGAAACTATGAACAAACCCATGAAACAGTATCAGCAACATCTGAAACTACTGTATAGTGCTTTATTTTCGCCGTACATAATTTTCGCAGTTTTCAGTCTTGGATTCATTTGCAGGATTTATATTCGCAGATTTATAGTTAACGGCAATATTTTCACTTATATTCAGGTGATAATGAAATATTTGCGGGTATTAATTTTCACGGTTGTCGTGTAAAACGCAAATAGCAAGAAAATTAATGCCCTGCGAAATATAACAATCGTACAGTATTAAACTAGGATGAACTTCTCATGAACTTATGAACAAAGAAACGACACATGATCAACGCCAACTTATACTATAGAACTACGACAAACTCCTACTGAAATTATAAAAAAGAAATAACATAATACCTACTACTTCTGATACTATAGAAGTAGGATCAACTCCTACTAAACTATGAACAAAGTCATGACAAACTTCCAACAACTTCTGATACTATAGAACTAGGATGAACTACTGAAACTATGAACAAAGAATGACTATCAACACCTTCCAATACTATATAACTAGGATGAACATCTACTAAAACTATGAACACAGACATGATGCACTATCAACAACATCTGAAACTCATGAACTATGATGACCATCCACTGAAACTATGAACATACTCATGAAACAGTATCAACACCTTCTGCTACTATAGAATTAGGATGAACTTTGATTGAAACTATGAAAAAAGAAATGACACACTATCAATAACCTCTAAAACTATAGAACTAGAATGAACTTCTACTTTACTATGAACAAAAAACATACTACCAACAACTGCTGGTTCTTTTGATGTCATGCAGGAACATCAGTCCAGAAATTAAACCTTACAAACAACATGTAGCAAAATTCTAAACAAAGACAAGATACTTTCAACACTATTTGATACTACAAAACTACAATGAACATACATCAAAACTTTGAACATGACACACTTTTGACACATTCTAATAGCTGATTCTACAGAATAGAGATGACCTTCTAAACTTTAGAGCACAAATACAGATTCTTGTAACCCTGTCTTTGGGCTGTCTTACACCAAGAAACAGCCATTTACTGCAGAAAAAATAAGTTAACCTTCTGCATGTATCAAAATTTTGTACAATTTTGCAAATACTGTATTTGGAGAGGACAAAAATTGCAACATCCCAATACATTAAGTTCTCGCAGGTGGCAATGTACAGTGGAACATGTCCAATCCGACACAGTATTGGCCATAAAAATATGTTGAATTACACAGTATGCCGGAATACTCGAGTTAGTCAAACTTTTATGTCGGATTTGACAGGATATCGGAATACTCAGGTGTCGGAAAAGACAGGTTCCACTGTACAAACCCTTATAACTGAAGACAACACAAGCACTTACCTATCTTCTATTGTTATCTACGATGCAATCATCTGTCTTTTCATTCTCTAATGAAAGTTCTATTCACAATAAGTCAATAATTAATATTTATCACAACTAATAACCTCGTTTTATTTCCTCCTCATTAATAATGTGTTCTCTAAATAAAATATAACAAGTGAACACAGTTGGAAGTTTTCTATTGGTATTGTATCATGATGGATCTTGTTTTATAATTATAGGAATCAAATATTCATCAAATGAGAAAATACGGAAAATTATAGTTCTAATGTGACACTTAAATACTTTATTACAAGCATGGAGAAATAAGATACTGAAATTTTCACTTCAACAATTTTCTGAAAAATCAATAGCGGCTAAAATTGAATCTTGAAAATATTGACTTTCATGGAAAAGCAAACTTGCAAGGTACAATATGTCAACAGTTATCAAGAGTCTTTCAGAAAGCTATAGTGAAAATGCTCAAAAACATCCGTATGTAGTGTATTCTACTGAAATAGGTCAACATTTGCTGAAGCTTTTGTCTTGGTTAGAAAAGGTCTTCTCTATCAAAATGTATAATTGTAACTAATAACAAACTGTAACTTTTTTCAGTTAAGCAAGAATGGTTCAGCAACATATTTTGTTCTCTGCAATTGAGTTACCAATAGAACCTTTCCTGATAACAGGGAACTACAATTTTCTGCTACAAACAAGTACGAGTTAAACAAAGGTCCATGTATACTAGTACAATGTTTGACATTCAATTCCAAATTACACACAAGAAGTTGATGTTATAGGATTTAAGCAAAGCTCCATTGAAGCTGAATCTCGAAGCCCTGAAAATCTACACCTGGCAAAACTTCGTTATCCAAAGAACTGCTGCATACGTCTGTATGTATAAAGTTATTCAGTAATACGTGAAAATAATCGGATTGTGTGATTTCGCATGTAGATTTCATTGCTATTAATATATGCTATACACTGTCACGGATAAACAAATGTTATTTTCATCTTTGACAAATTACTGCACGATAGGTTCGTTGATCCGAGACGCAATATATAAAAAAAAAAAGTAATTTGATAAACATGCATATCGTTTTCAATTTAATATAACAACATTGTATTCATCTCAAGAAAATGAAGAAATATAACTTAAAAACACAATGTATACGATTTTGAAAGAAACTGACGCACAATATTTTATCGGAAACACAAAGATCATCTCTTAGAGCTGTTAATAGGCTTGAAGCCTCACATGATTTTTTTCTTGTCATATTAACATCTCTCCAGCCATTTCATGGCTTCGAGATAAAAATGATATACATAGGATATGAGGTTTTGCTCGATAAGCTTAATAAAACTAGTTTAACCCCGCCGCAGCAGGTTTGCGCCTGTCCTAAGTCAGGAAATTTATTAAGCCTTTGTATGTCTTTTCTGTTTATGTAATCTGGTATATGCATGAAATCATTATGCTAAACTCAAAGGGATCTTGGTGGAAGCTGTACACTGAGGGTACATAATTTTATTTGTGGATTGGTAATGGGTCTGGAGCTGGCATGTCAGTTAATTGCTAGTAGCCTTTTGTGATTTCATGTTTATGTCCGTATATTTAGTTGTTTCAGTTTTATTTTCATGACTGACTCAGTCCTGTTGCTAACTGAATTTTACTGTTGTTACTATTGTTGTTTATTTATCACATTGGCTAGGGGGAAGGTTTGGGCCCAATAAAACTAGCTTAAACCTGCCACAGCAGGTTTGTGCCTGTCCTAAGTCAAGAAATTTAATAAGCCTTTGTGTGTCTTGTCTTTTTTCTAGTTAGTTTACTTTATGTCTATAGGAGTCTAAGATGATGTTTATTTCGCTGAACTTGATTACTCTTTATTCAGGGGCCGACTCTCACCTGCCGTTTGGTGTGGGGTTTTCTCACCGTTCATTGAAGATCTTAAGGTGGCTTTGAGTCGTTGTCTCTTTGACACATTCCCCGTTTCCCTTCTTTTTTCTATTTGATTAGAACTTGCTCAGCAAAATGTAATGGTCAAATTTAGTACTTTATACCACAGCAAGTTCTAACACTAATGGGATGAAACTGAACGAGCAATAAAAA
>MJUU01063980.1:83377-93392 GCA_002080025.1 Modiolus philippinarum
GAGGAATCCAAAGAAAAAAATCCCATCGAAATCCGATGAAAAATAAAGATTTGACATATTTAGAAAAATTGCATTTTTGGCCCCTTTGACCCCTTGTAGCTCGGAAACGGTAAGACCTACAAAAAATCCGTTGACATACTACTGAAAGCTTAGATCAAGAGGAATCCAAAGAAAAAAATCTCATTGAAATCCGATGAAAAATAAAAATTCTACATAATCTGCAAATTCGCAATTTTGGCCCCGTTCGGCCCCTCATAGCTGGGAAAGGAAACAAGTTACCAAAAATCTAATAGATGAGTGCTATATTAATTTTTCGCAAGGAATCCATTGAACAAAAACTGCATCAAAATCTGACTTAAAATAAAAAAATTATTTTTTTTGAGATTTGCCCCTGTTGGGCCCCATTTATCTCGTGAGTGGTACATGCTACGTGAAATCCGTTGGCATACTCCAGATTGGAAATTTCCTCAGGAGCACACTGAAACAAACCCCATCAAAATCCAATAAATAATAAAGATTCTACAGTCAAATATGTTAAAACACCTCATTTAACCCTTTTTTGGCCCCTAATTCTGAAATGGGTGGGGCAAAAACCTAAAGGAAAAAAATGTTTCTCAAGAATGTTCCAAGAAACATCATACTAAGATTTGAAAACAATCCATCCACTAGAACCAAAGTTATGCTGTCCAAAGACACGAAAATACCTAATTTTACCCCTTTTTGGCCCCTTTTTTGCCTCTGTTGGGCAGGGAACGCGAAATTAAAACCCGGGCTTAAGCTTGTGCCAACAAATTTCATACTAAAATTTGATAACAATCCGTTCACTAGAACTAAAGTTATGCTGTCCACAGACGCCGACGCCGACGCCAGCGCCATACCATAATACGACCGCAAAATTTTTGCGGTCGTATAAAAAGTAATTTGATAAACATGCATATTGTTTTCAATTTAATTAACAACACCGTATTCATCTCAAGAAAATGAAGAAATATAACTTAAAAACACAATGTATACGATTTTGAAAGAAACTTGTGCACAATATTTTATCGGAAACACGAAGATCATCTCTTAGAGCTGTTAATAGGCTTGAAGCCTCACATGATTTTTTTCTTGTCATATTAACATCTCTCCAGCTATTTCATGGCTTCGAGATAAAAATGATATACATAGGATATGAGGTTTTGCTTGATAAGCTTAATAAAACTAGTTTAACCCCGCCGCAGCAGGTTTGCGCCTGTCCTAAGTCAGGAAATTTGTAATCTGGTATATGCATGAAATCATTATGCTAAACTCAAAGGGATCTTGGTGGAAGCTGTACACTGAGGGTACATAATTTTATTTGTGGATTGGTAATGGGTCTGGAGCTGGCATGTCAGTTAATTGCTAGTAGCCTTTTGTGATTTCATGTTTATGTCCGTATATTTAGTTGTTTCAGTTTTATTTTCATGATTGACTCAGTCCTGTTGCTAACTGAATTTTACTGTTGTTAGTATTGTTGTTTATTTATCACATTGGCTAGGGGGAAGGTTTGGGCCCAATAAAACTAGCTTAAACCTGCCACAGCAGGTTTGCGCCTGTCCTAAGTCAAGAAATTTAATAAGCCTTTGTGTGTCTTGTCTTTTTTCTAGTTAGTTTACTTTATGTCTATAGGAGTCTAAGATGATGTTTATTTCGCTGAACTTGATTACTCTTTATTCAGGGGCCGACTCTGACCTGCCGTTGGGTGTGGGGTTTTCTCACCGTTCATTGAAGATCTTAAGGTGGCTTTGAGTTGTTATTACTCCCTTTTGGGTCGTTGTCTCTTTGACACATTCCCCGTTTCCCTTCTTTTTTCTATTTGATGAGAACTTGCTCAGCAAAATGTAATGGTCAAATTTAGTACTTTATACCACAGCAAGTTCTAACACTAATGGGATGAAACTGAACGAGCAATAAAAATCTGTAGGCTGTCAATAGAATAAATGTTTAGAGGAATCCAGAGAAATGTACCTCTGACTACCTCATCAAAAATTTAACTATATGAAAACATGAAGTTGCTCTTATCTGCCAAGCACACTCACACACCTAAATCATCAAAGTCCAATCAAAAAAGAAATTCATATCTTAGAGCAAAAATATGTTTATTACCGGAATTACCAGAATACTTTCGATCAGAAACTTCTTTTCTTCAGTTTAAAAATCTTTTAAATTCTTGGAACATTAAATCATGTCACAGCTCTGCTTGCTTATCATAATAGTCTCTTTTTTAGTAAATATTCTTTTTTTAGTTATTTGCACCATTTTTAGTTATTTGTTATTTTTATGTGCGATAGCTTTCGTTATTCATTGCTGTGCTTGCTTTTTGCTGTTTCAATACTAATCTAATGCTAAATGCTTTTAGTGCTTCATGGACAATTATGATGCTGATTTTATCTGCTTATAACAATAACATTTATAATGTATGTGCTATGTGCTTTTTTATTTATGGGCTATGTTTCTTGTAATGTATGTGCTGTGTGTTTGTAATTGTTTGTAATGTATGTGCTATATATTATGTGATGTATGTAATGCATGTGCTATATGTGTTTGTAATGTATGTGCTATATATTATGTGATGTATGTAATGCATGTGCTATATGTGTTTGTAATGTATATAATGCATTGTTATTCATGTATAGTCGATACAAAAGCTCACTAGAGCTTGTGTTGTATGTTTGTGAATAATCGACTTAAAATAAAACTTTGAATATATGAATATTACCAATATTTAGCACATTCTCCATTAGCACCCGTGTTTTGTCTTATCCTATTGGAATGAGTTAGTTTTGCAAAGGACCTTCTATACATTTAGTTAAATTTGCTTGAATAGTTTTAGAGAAGATGATGAAAAAAGATGACTTTCTCATACCGGGCTCCAATGTTAAACTATGTTCTGCAGTGGAGGCCATGTTTTTTACATGACCAAAATGAAATGAGTAATTCGTACATCATTCCTCTAAAGTTAGGTTGACTTTGTTTCAGTGGTTTCATAGGAGAAGATAAAAATATGATTTTCCCATAGAGTCCAATGTAAAACTATGTTCCATGCTGGCGGCCATGTTTTCTAACGGATTGTAATGAATGAGCAATCTTTGTACAGGACTTTCCATACATTGGTCATGTAAAGTTTGGTTGCATTTGCTTCAGTGGTTTCAGATGAGAAGATGAAAATGTGATTTTCCCATAGGGTCCAATGTTAAACTAAGTTCCGCCCTGGAAGCCATGTTTTTTATCAGATCGGAACAAAATGAGTATTCTTTGTCAATGACCTTTAGTACATCATTCCTGTAAAGTTTGGTTGAATTTGCTTCAGTGGAGCAGATGAAAATGTGATTTTCCCATAGGGTCCAATGTTAAACCCAAGTTCCGTGCTGGCGGCCATGTTTTTTATCGGATCGGAACGAAATGAGCATTCTTTGTAAAGGACCTTTAGTACATCTTTCCTGTAAAGTTTGGTTGAATTTGCTTCAGTGGTTTCAGAGGAGAAGATGAAAATGTGATTTTCCCATAGGGTCCTATGTTAAACTATGTTCCGCAATGGTGGCCATGTTTTTTATCGGATCAGAACGAAATGACCAATCTTTGTGAAGGACCTTTAGTACATAATTGCTGTAAAGTTTGGTTGAATTTGCTTCAGTGGTTTCAGAGGAGAAGATGAAAATGTGATTTTCTTCCATAGGGTCCAATGTAAAACCTAAGTTCCACGCTGGCGGCCATGTTTTTTATCAGATGGGAACGAAATGAGCAATCTTTGTAAAGGACCTTTAGTAGATCATTCCTCTTAAGTTTGGTTAAATTTGCTTCAGTGGTTTCAGAGGAGAAGATGAAAATGTGAAAAGTTCACAGACGACGGAGGGACGGAGGGAGGGACGAAGGGAGGAACGACGGACACCAAGTGATGGCACTAGCTCACACTGACCCTTCGGGTCAGGTGAGCTCAAAAAAATAATGTTGCAGCCATACAAAAAGGCTTAAAGTTTGAACCATGTGAATTATTACATCAATAATCATTCTCTATCATAATTTTTGTCAGGAAGTTCTTCCATGGTTTTCCATCAATGTTCAGTAAAAGGATGTTCCCTGATGGATTTTTCCGTTATTAGTTTTGATTTATTTTTTGTCCAGATTCCTTCTTTAACGAGTTTAAGTAAAATTAATATCAATAATTTAGAGTAATATCCATATTCCTTTCCTAACCATTATCATTGTACTATATAAGTATTTACCACTGAAGTTCTACACAGAAAGCGCGATGATTTTCCCTATTGGTTATAATTAATACATCGCATGTTACATTGACATTAACGGCAGAAGAATGTCGTAATTTGTCCAAGACAAATGAATATAATTGATCGCCATCATCCATATATGTTTTTATGGCAAGATTTTATTGAAAAATTAAATATCTCTTAAAATGTATTTCTTATCCAATTATTGCTATCACAAAAGTCATAAAACTGAAGTTCACTAATACCATGACAACATGTTAAGATGACTTCAACATAGTAACAATTTCCATTTAAATTCAGCAAATAAAATTTAATTTATATTTCACTTTTAAAAAATCTAGCTATACCATATCACAGTCCACAGCATAAATAGTAAATTTATATAAATGAAACATGTTATGGATGCATGCTCTGATATAATATTGTAAATTAATATTTTATGTAGGAGAAGACTTCATAAGAATTGTATTACTATTTGCAATATTTAGGCAAAATTGGTATGTTTTAACTAACCAATATATCCAATCAGTAACAAGAAAAGGTTTTTTACTAAAAAGGTCCTCAGGGGCATACACTAAATTCATTTATAATCAGCAAAATACCCATATAAAACCTTCTATTATTAATATAACATTACAACAGTAAAAGTGGATAACTAATAATATTGCCAAAAATTTATTAACTCTACAGAAGATCAGTCCACTGACAACAAATTAAGCACTAACTGGGTAACGTGTACAGGTACGATCATCAAACCCAATCAAGAGTACAGATAAAACAATTTGACTCCAATGACACTAAATTCAAGCGTACAGATAAAACCATTATGCAACATATCACACAAAGAGGATGGACAGAAGTTGGGTTTACCTTTACATGTTATATAAAAATGAAAAGGTCAAGGTCAAATAACATGAAGCAAATAATTAAAAGGCCAAGGTCAAATAACAAATAGCAAATAATTATTAACTCCTTGTACAAGATATCAATGATTAATATTTGAGATCCCAGAGTAAAGGGTATTAGCACCAACTTTTATTCTATAGCTAACATTAGAACCATTTAATTATACAATGTTCCAAATGTCCCCCACAAAAGCCATCATGATTACAAAACACAACATTTCGTTAGCTATTAAAATTATTATCAGTTTATTTCCAAAGGAAATTTATCATTTGTCTCTGACCTACACTAACATCATTTTTGTTTATCTGATGAAAAAAGTTAAGATCCATATTTTTTCCGATATTTAGGAAATGAAAACATAACTATGAAAACCATATTAAATTTATGTTACTATATATAGTCTATACAAGTTCTCAGTGACACCAAATACTTTGTGCTTTTACAATCTAGTCAAATTTAATTTCAGCGTCAAGTCTTCCAGTTCATCACTTTAATTTTAATCAAGTTGATAAACCAACATTTTAATATCGTAGTAATTAATTTTGTAAGCAAACCTCGGAAAAAGTCATAATAATCTTCAGGAAAAATCTCTCCCGAACAAATGACATGATTCCAGAACATTAAAGTCATTACCGATCTATAACCCCATACTGTTAGCTTTTAACAAAAGAAAACTGATACCAGTACTTAATATCAATGTTTACTTAAGATTGAAGTCATTGTTCTTTAGAGAACATGTCTGCTATTTAAGACTGTTGTAGAACAGTAAATGTGTATCTCCCCATCACATAATATTGACATCAGCGTTTCAACAAATTCTAATAAGGTTTTTCTTCTATCCATTTAAATTGCCACAAACTCCTGGTATCCACAGGGCTTTTGTAAATGTTCTATAGATATATAGTACTGAATCGTAATAAACCACTTCTGTAACTGTTCTGGTGATATATAACGTCCATTTGTCACATTTTTCCAGTGCAGGAAGGGGTACTCTTCAATTCTAACTAGTTTTCTATGCAAGACAGGCCCAGAAGACAGCTGTACATGATCTGGTCTTACATTGGAAACTCGAAATCTGTTAATAACATAGTTGAAACTCCGTTGGAAATCCACCAAAAATTGAAGTCATAACGAGATATACAACAGGAATGATATTTAGAAATATTCACATAATGGGTACTGAGCCATAACTGGAAAATGGAGGAAATAGGTTTTTACACATGTGTCCTCGCACTGACCTTCGAGAGGTCCCAAATCATCACAAGACTAGATAAGAACCTTTACTCTACATTTTGCGTAACTTTCACATCACTAGTACCTCATAAAAATTGCCATGGTGCATTATATATTATCACACCACATTTATTTGCACAATTTTCTAAGGAAATTCTAAGTTAGAAATTCCTTTCAACCTCTTAGAACTTACTATGTTTAAAGACTTTTTTTTTCTACAGTTCAGAACTTCAAAATTCACTTAATTTCTATGTTCAAGGGGCATAACTCTGGAAACACTTGCTACTCTGCTTAGGGCCAGAATTTTGTCATAAATACCTATCATTCCAAATCTGAAAATAGTATGTTGATTCCTTCAAAAAGTATTACTGAAAGTTGGAAAACTAATAAAGATAGATGGACTAACAATTAGACACACAACTACGGGTTTTACATAACTGCATCACCATGTGTATGTGTGAGGAGAGAGGTATGAAAACAAAAAAAATAATACAGTGGTATCTCCATCATAAGGCCTCTTTTCAGAGAGGAAACCCTCCCTACAGAGGCCAAAATACAATACATTTAAGTTTTGAATTATCCCTCCCACCACCCTAATAACAGAAATTTGTCTGATTTTCCTGATAAAACTTTTAAGTACTGTCACTGTAATCACATGTTTGATACTGCTGCGTTATACCAGTCAATATTGGGTGACAACAAATTAAATTTTCATCAACTCTCTCTAAGACAACCAGGTCTTTATTTAAACCAATAACTTACAATCTGCCAATGCAATTTATATCACTACAGTTAGAAATTAAGTGACAATTCACAAAGAAAATTTAAATTTAAAGTTGACAAGCGGAATTAAACAACACTAAAGAATAAGATTCAGCGATCATTTAATTCTAATTTTGTAAACCTATTGATGTCAATCTTCCAGCAACATGCACTGCCACAATAAAATTACACACATGGTTTTGATTTAATTTCTAAATCATAATCAGAATAAAGCAGTATAAGACTAAATTATCGACATGAAGTGTCATGATTCGCAAGACATTATATGTCATATATAATTACCGTGGAAATCCAACTTATGATTCAAAGAAATACATATGCTGGCTGACCAGCCAAACCAAATGATATCAAGCCGAAGAAGTATCCACTCTTGGAAGCTATGTACCAATTGACTGATCAATAAACCAGAAAGCCTACCGATTACTTGTCAAACTTTGTGTACTGCCAGATATACATCACACCACCATATGATAGCTGTGTATATGAAATATGACATCAAAGAAATTATTCATATAACTCTTCACTAGGAAGCCATCTTCTGAAATATAAGGCTATACCTATATCTATGTAGTTTTTATTGGATAAGACAATATTTCCTACGGAATAAAAAATTAATCATATTCTGCAGCCAGCAACCTCTTTTTACTATTCTGCAACATAACCATGTTTAGATTTATTTTTGGTCAACAGCTCTACAATCGTAGGTAAGCCCTTTGTTTCACATAGCAACCAAGATAAATCAAATTCTGCAGCCACAAGCCTTTTACAAATAACTATACAAAACTGATAGAGAAGATCTTTGTTCATGTTTAAAGAGCAACAAAGTCAAATCTACCTACAAAAATTTTTTACACCTTGGTAACAAATGACTATAATATTATTTCAGTAAAACTTTTCATTTAATTTTGACAATCAGTTCTACACTCACAAAGGAAATCTTGGTTCATTTTATGAAGCAACCAGGGACTAATCTAATTCTGAAGACAGTAGCACTTTTTTACCACATGGCAACATATTTTAAGCAAAATTAGCATGCAGATCTACACTCACATAAAAAATCTTTTTCAATGTTTCCCATAGCAACCAAGACCAATCTAATTCTGTAACCATCAGCCTTTTTTAAAGGTTGGCAAGATCTAACCATAGCAACATGTTTGGAATTATTTGTGCAAGCACTCACTCAGCTCTACACTCACAGAGAAAGTTTTTTTACATGGATCTGATAGCACTTTGCAAACTGTTCATTCATTATGGCTATGAAGCATGTATATAGGCACATCATGAATAACAATTAGACCAAATATGGAAGCAATAAGAGTTGTACCAAAGAGATGATATTTAGCTATATAAGCTTAACATGAAACAAGATTGCTACGCGTAGCTATGTCCCCTACCGCCGCAGTAAAGTCGATAAAGTCCCATAACTCAAGTAAAATTTTGCGAATCAAAATGGCGGCAAGATATGATCAACTGCATTAGGTGGCTGCTGCAAACAGCTAAGCAAAATTTGAGCAAAATCCCTTAATTGGATTCTGAGGAGATGTGTCGACAAAGTCTTCCTATGTTGTAGTATGCATTAAGTCGATAAAATCCCATAACTCCCGTAAAATTTGTCAAATCAAAATGGCAGCATAATATGATAAAGTACATATGGTGGAAAATTTCAGCATAATCTGTTCAGTGGTTTCTGAGGAGTTGCGCCCACAAATTGTTCCTAAGCTGTAGCACGCATTAAATCGATAAAGTCCCATAATTCCTGTAAAATTTGACCAATCAAAATGGCGATGCGATATGATCTTGTACATATGGTGACTAACAATCCTGTAAAATTATCATGAATTCGGACTAGCAGTTTCTGAGGAGTTGCGTCCACAAGATTTGCCATTGTATAACAATGTGGAAATAATCAAAGTCCCATAACTCCCACAAAATTTGACGAATCAAAATGGCGATGCGATATGATCTAGTACTAATTGTGACTAACAATCCTGTAAAATTTGAATGAATTCTGGCAAGCGGTTTCTGAGGAGTTGCGTCCACAAGATTTGCCATTGTATAACATTGGGAAATAATCAAAGTCCCAGAACTCGCACAAAATTTGACAAATCAAAATGGCAATGTGATATGATCTAGTACTTATAGGGACTAACAATCCTGTAAAATTTGAAGGAATTTTGGCAAGCGGTTTCTGAGGACTTGCGTCCACAAGATTTGCCATTGTATAACATTGGGAAATAATCAAAGTCCCATAACTCCCACAAAATTTGACAAATCAAAATGGCGATGTGATATGATCTAGTACTAATGGTGACTAACAATCCTGTAAGATTTGAATGAATTCTGACCAGCGGTTTCTGAGGCGCCCACAAAAAACGTGACACACGGACGGACGGACGCACGGACAAAGACCATTACCATGTCCCTCCGTCGCGTTGCGGTGGGGGACAAAAAATTTGAGCAGGGGTTCCCCTTATAATGTAGGTATCCATACTGCTGAAATCAAGACATATAATCTTATCAAAATTTTAATTCTTTGGTTTGGTTTCCATGGCAACCATAGAAGAACTGAATCTTCAAATGCTTTAGAATTTGGTTTTATATGACCCACAAAGTTCCTTTTAGATTTCATGAAGCTAGTGATAATAGTTTTTGAGATATAGTGAAAAACATATGAAAATGCTCAAAGTCCAACAACTCCTACAAAATTTCATGTTTGAAAATGGCGGTGCGAAATGATATAGTACTTGTAGTGAATAACAATCCTACAAATTCTGAACAAAAACCAATAAATGGTTTCTGAGGAGTTGCGTCCACAAGATCTCCATTTGTATAGTATTGCTAAAAAT
>MJUU01063980.1:93851-110310 GCA_002080025.1 Modiolus philippinarum
GCAGACCATTACTATGTCCCACCGTCGCGGTGCGGCGGGGGACAAATATTCAAAGTCCCATAACTCCCACAACATTTTTTGAACATTTTGATATGTTAACATAATAAGCAATAATCCTACAAAATATGAAAGGAATCCTACCAGCTGTTTCAGATGAGTTGCAATATCAAGAACAGGATTGAGGGCCTGACTGACTGACTGACTGAGGGTTCAAAAACATTTTAACCTTTGCAATTTCGTTGCATGTATTTTGATAGTTAAGCAGAAAAATAGATAAAGTCCCATAACTCCTATATAACTTATTTAATCAATACTGCAGGGGTAGTATGAGATAAAGTTCTATAACTCCTCCCATAACATGTTTGATCAATACTGCAGGGGTAGTATGAGGTAGTCCCATAACTCCTATATAACTTATCTGATCAATACTGTATTGTAGGAAACACATCAGCACATCTGCACATCATGAACAACAAGTGTGGATCGTATTGCAAGGCAATACCAAGTCCCCTACCGGAAAGCAAGGCTTTGTTACACCAGCAAAAATAGTAAAAAAGTTTTCTGAGTCAAAGGCCAACAACTGTGTCAAAAATGAGTGGACCGGAACCAAACTTATTTTTGTTCTGTAACTCATTGAGGTAGACTCATATACCAAATATTAGATCAATACCTGCAACGGTGTAGAAAAAAAAGCAGAAAACTGATATTTTACTAAAATTTTCTAAGTCAAAGGCCCATAACTCTGTCAAAAATCAGTGGACCAGAACCAAACTTAAACTTGTTCTGTAACTCATTGAGGTAGACTCACATACCAAATATTAGATTAATACCTGCATTGGTTTAGAAAAAAAATGCGGAAAACTTATGCGGGACTGACGGACAGACAGACAGACAGACGGATGGTCGGACGGATGGACGGAGTACAAAACTTAAGTCCCCTTAGGCTATCGCCGGTAGGGGACTAACAATCTTATCTAATATGAAACCAATACTTTCTGAGAAGTTGCGCTAAAGAGTTTAGAACCAGAACTAGACTAATGTACTTAATGGACTGACTAAATGATGGAGGGGTCAAAAATCATTACACCCTTGGTAACTTCAATGTAAAGTATTTTGGTTGTAGTCAAAGTCCAATAACTCATACAAAATTGTTCAAACAATATGGCAGTGTAGTATCCACACCTGCACATCCTCATAAATATGAAAACAATCCATAAGGTGGTTTCAGAGGAGTGGTGCTAAAAAACAGAATTGATGGACAAACTAGAGGCTCAGAGACTGTTGCTCACCTGACAAAATGCTTCTACGCCATGCATGACCAAAAATTTTTTTTTTTACCAATGGGTATAGTGTTTAGGTATGTTCTCAATTAGCACCTGTGTGTTTTGTCTGATCCTATTGAAATGAGTAATTTTTGCAAAGGACCTTCTATACATTAAGTATAATTAACTTTCACTGTTTTGAGAGAAGATGATGAAAAGGATGGTTTTTCTCATACTCGGTTCCAATGTTAAACTATGTTCTGCACTTGAGGCAAT
The DNA here is from genome assembly GCA_002080025.1 of Modiolus philippinarum. Taxonomy (NCBI): domain Eukaryota; kingdom Metazoa; phylum Mollusca; class Bivalvia; order Mytilida; family Modiolidae; genus Modiolus; species Modiolus philippinarum. The sequence goes on from MJUU01063980.1 coordinate 95,390, forward strand.
GTTTTTTGTCAGATTGAGCAATGTTTTTTGTCAGATTGAAAAGAACTGTGCAATTTTTGTAAAGTACCTTCAGTCATCATTCCTGTAAAGTTAGGTTGAATTTGCTTCAGTGGTTTCAGAAGAGTAGATGAAAATGTGATTTTCCCATAGGGTCCAATGTTAAAACTAAGTTCCACACTGGCGGCCATGCTTTTAATTGGATCATAACTAAATGAGCAATTGTTGTAAAGGACCTTCCATACATCATTCCATGAAATTTTGGTTGAATTTACTTCAGTTATTTCAGAGAAGAAGATGAAAATGTGATTTTCCCATAGGGTCCTATGTTAAATCATGTTCTGTGCTGACCGCCGTGCTTTTTGTCGGATCAGAATGAAATGAGCAATCAAGGACCTTTAGGTCATCATTCCTGTAAAGTTTGGTTCAATTGGCTTCAGCCGTTTCAGAGCAGAAAATGAAAATATGATTTTTCCAATAGGGTCCAATGTTAAACTTAAGTTCCGCGCTGGCAGCCATGTTTTTTATCGAATCGAAACAAAATGAGCAACCTTTGTAAAGGACCTGCCATACATCATTCCTGTAAAGTTTGGTTGAATTTGCATCGGTGGTTTCAGAGGAGTAGATGAAAATGTGATTTTCCCATAGGGTCCTATGTTAAACCATGTTCCATGGTGGCGGCCATGTTTTTCTTCGGATCTGAATGAAATGAGCAATCTTTGTTAAGGACCTTAAGTACATCACTCCTGTAAAGTTTGGTTCAATTGGCTTCAGCCGTTTCAGAGCAGAAGATGAAAATATGATTTTTCCCATAGGGTCCAATTTTAAATCTAAGTTCCCCACTGGCGGCCATGTTTTTTATCGGATTGGAACGAAATCAACAATCTTTGTAAAGGACCTTCCATACATCATTCCTGTAAAGTTTGGTTGAATTTGCTTCAGTGGTTTCAGAGGAGTAGATGAAAATGTGATGTTCTCATAGGGTCCTATGTTAAACCATGTTCCATACTGGCGGCCATGTTTTTCGTCAGATATCGAAATAAGGCATCTTTGTTAAGAACCTTAAGTACATCATTCCTGTAAAGTTTGGTTCAATTTGCTTCAGCATTTTCAGAGCAGAAGATGAAAATGTGATTTTTTCCATAGGGTCCAATGTTAAAGTTCCGCTCTGGCGGCCATGTTTTTTATCTGATCGGAACGAAATGAGCAATCTTTGTAAAGGACCTTCCATACATCATTCCTGTAAAGTTTGGTTGAATTTGCTTCAGTGGTTTCAGAGGAGAAGATGAAAATATGGAAAGTTAACGGACAACGGACTCCAAGTGATGGCAAAAGCTCACACTGACCCGTTGGGTCAGGTGAGCTAAAAATTTGTACCAATGTAAAGAAAGTTCTTAAATATTAAATTATTATGTTAAGCTGAATATCAGTTCAATAATATATTTAAATTTTGATCACATGACAGCATGTTTTACCTGTTTAACTCATTCTAACATTTGTTTTTAATATCATCTCCCCCCAATACCACACACATATTACACATGTAAAATTAATTTCTTATTATCATCACAAACAACTGAATGTAACAATTAACCAATATATAATTGAAAATGAAGAACAGTGTGTGTTAAACGGCAGAGCAAGCAAAACATCAAAAGCTAATGCGATTGGATGAAGCAGTACTTAGAGTTAATTATTTATATGTCAATTAAAAAACTGGTAGTCACTGGTGCGGACATTGTCAAATTAATATAGATCAGTTTGTATTATTAGCAGTCTTCTGATGAGTCTAACGTAGACAATGACAACAAATTCCATGCAATTTTATTTCCATTTCAAAATACATTATCGCTAATAAATCCCTAGGGTACTAAGTAAATTCCTACAAAAACATACCCATGGTATTATTTGTGGAAGTTAATGTCAAAAACAGTAACAATTTTAGATATATTCATGCCCTTTTGGAAATGGTAATGGAATATGAACATCACATCTGATTACTGTGCGCCCTGTTTTTTTTTTTTAGGTGAAGTGTTTTTTGGGAAGTCTTTTTTCTTAGAGAATCCATATAAAAAATTGCATTAAAATTAAAATAAGCAAATTTAGAATGATTCTATTTGCCATCAAGTACATTGACTTTTTTCTGTTTCAAAGTTTTCTACAGAGCAAAACTAGAGCTGTCGGCAAAGCCAGACTAATACCCCCTGCAGCTGCATTTGAGTACCAAGGCATGTCATTTTGAAATTTGACCTTCAGCCACATGATAATTGGAAAGTAAATCTAACAGAAATAAAGCCTGTCAGGACTGAAGTTGTAGGTTTTATTCCAATCTGTTCATATCTGCTACTTCATATAAAGGGTGATACATTATATAACATATAATTCGGTGGATACAAAGATGATTTAACCAAGCTCTAGACACAAAATGAACAAGGATTTACTATCATTAAGGTCAAAGATCAAAGTAAAGGTCACAGTGACCTAAATTTGGTACACGACACATTATCCTCCCATGATGCATCCACACACCAAGTTTGATAATCCTAGGTGCTACAGTACAAAAGTTCTGATCCGGACATGAAATGCACATGGTTTTACTATCATAAAGGTCAACGGTTAAAGTCAAGATCACAGTGACCTAAATTTAGTACGCGACACATCACCTTCCCATGATGCATCTACACACCAAATTTGATAATCCTAGGTGCTATGTTAGTTCTGCTCCAACACAAAATGTATATTGTTTTACTATCATAAAGGTCAAAGGTCAAAGTCAAGGTCACAGTGACCTAAATTTGGTACACGACACATTGCCTTCCCATGATGCATCGGCACACCAAGTTTGGTAATCCTAGGTGCTACACTACAAAAGTTCTGCTCCAGACACGAAATGCACATGGTTTAACTATCATAAAGGTCAAAGGTCAAAGTCAAGGTCACAGTGACCTAAATTTGATACGCGACACATCACCATCCCATGATGCATCTACACACCAAGTTTGATAATCCTAGGTGCCATGGTACAAAAGTTCTACTCCTGACACGAAATGCACATGATCACTTCCCATGATGCATCCACACACCAAGTCTGATAATCCTAGGTGCTACAGTACAAAAGTTCTGCTCCAAACATAAAATGCACATGGTTTTACTATCACAAAGGTCAAAGGTCAAAGTCAAGGTCACAGTGACCTAAATTTGGTACGCGACACATCACCTTCCCATGATGCATCCACACACCAAGTTTGATAACCCTAGGTGCTTCAGTACAAAAGTTCTGCTCCGGACACAAAAGGGGATGGACGGACAGACGGACATACATGGTGATTCCTATATACCCCCAAACTTTGTTTGCACAAGTATAATTAAAGAATCCACATCCATATATATTCTACAGCCCCATATATGAAACCATATATTTATTCCCTTTCGGCCCTCCAAAATAAAGGGCTACGCCGAGCGCAGCATGATACGACCGCAGCATGTCGACCACTGAAATTTCATCAAAAGTAGTTCAAAGTGAATGTGGACACAGTTAAGAGCTTGAGACAATAATTAGATGGACACAAAAAGAAGCTTGACACAGTTATAAGCTGGAAACAAACTACGGAAAAAATCAACCCTTTTGATCACTTATTGATTAAAAAAAACTGTAAGAGCTATGCAAAATATGTTACTATCAACTATCATTTTACATCCATAGAAATAAAAAAAAAAAAATCCCATCAAAATCCTATGAAAAATAAAGATTTGACACATTTAGAAAAATTGCAATTTTTGCCCCTTTGACCCCTTGTAGCTCAAAAACAGTATATGCCACACCAAATCCGGTGACATACTACTGAAAGCTTAGATCAAGAGGAATCCAAAGAAAAAAATCCCATACTAAATCCGATGAAAAATAAAAACTGCAAATTCGCAATTTTGGCCCCTTCGGCCCCTCATAGCTGGGAAAGGAAACAAGTTACCAAAAATCTAATAGCTGAGTACCATATTAATTTTCACAAGGAATCCATTGAAAAAAACTGCATCAAAATCGGACTTAAAATAAAAAAAATAATTTTTTTGAGATTAGCCCCTGTTGTGCCCCATTTATCTCGTGAGCGGTAGGTGAAATCCGTTGGCGTACTCCAGATTGGAAATTTCCTCAGGAGCACACTGAAACAAACCCCATCAAAATCCAATAAATAATAAAGATTCTACAGTCAAATATGTGAAAACACCCAATTTAACCCTTTTTTGGCCCCTAATTCTGAAATGGGTGGGGCCAAAAACTAAAGGAAAAAAAAATTTCTCAAGAATGTTCCACGAAACATCATACTAAGATTTGAAAACAATCCGTCCACTAGAACCAAAGTTATGCTGTCCACAGACACGAAAATACCTAATTTAACCCCTTTTTGGGACCTTTTTTTCCTCTTTTTCAAAAAAGGGTTGGGCAAGGAATGCGAAATTAAAACCCGGGCTTAAGCTTGTGCCAACAAACATCATGCTAAAATTTAGTAACAATCCGTTCACTAGAACCAAAGTTATGCTGTCCACAGACGCCGACACCAACGCCAACGCCAACGCCGACACCGACGCCAGCGCCATACCATAATACGACCGCAAAATTTTTGCGGTCGTATAAAAAGAGGCAGGACAACAAACAATACAAGGCCCCATTTTGTCCAAAGCACAATGTGTTAAAATTTCATATGGACTGGTTAACTGGGCCTTATGTTATCACAAAGAAACAAAGTTTGTACAGTTGTGGATGACAACATGTACTGACAGACACCATTTTGATACCATTACCGGTACCTCAAATTTGTTTATGGTTGATTCAAAAGATGGTTGTTTCCTCTTATTTTTTTTTATTTTTCTTTTTACAAAACGAACCAAATCACTGGGCTATGATTCATTAAAGACACAATCAATAGTTGAACACTTGTTTTAATTTCATAGTAAATCAAGAGTTGGAAATACCAGCTAGTTTGCCTGCATAAGAAAATATATTTCAAAAAAATTGTATCATCATATTGTAAAAATTTCAGGGCTGGCAATATTTTGAGATGAGTGTCCTCCACTGCATAAATACAACAATTTATTCCCCTTTCTTTAGACCAGGAGTAATTCATTGTGAATAGAAATATTCCAATATATTAATCATATAAAAAGAGGTTGAGTCACCTCATATTCCTCTGTTTAACAGGGTACATTCAATAAGAATTAAATATATTGCCTATATTTTGTCTACCGTATAATTTGGAGACAAGATTATCTAAGCTCAATGTTTTGTTTGGTGTAGATATAAAGTTATAATAATACCTGTATGGATATCTACATACTGATAATTAAATGGTACGATCAATATACCGTATATCGGCATTTTTTCGCATGTGTTTAATTTCTGCTATGTTCGTGGCAGACACTTGGGCGCGAATTTTAGCCTCTGCATAAATTTCACCGCACATTCAAATGCAATGAGTAATGAATAAAATCGTGAATTATTAACAAAGCCAATATTTTGCTGGCCTGTTTCACACCAATATCGCGAACAAAACCTTAAAAGAAATGTGTCCATGGGACGCGGATGCCCCTGCCATATAGATATTTCGGCAAACAAGAAGTAGATGAGCGACAGACTTCAAGAGGGGAGACACGGTACAACTCATCATACCAAAGCTTCAGACCAAATATCAAAACATTCCTGCACACACAAGCTAAGAATCTTTGACGAAATTTTAAATATATGGCTATAATGGGAAAAATCAATGTTTTTGTCAAACAGGAAGTAGATGAGTGACGGACTTGAAAAGAGGAGACACGGTACAAATCATCATACCAAAACTTCAGACCAAATATCAAATCATTCCTGCATAAACAAGCTGAGAAATCTATGACGAAAATTTCGGAAGTACATACAGACATATGGACATACGGACGGACAAGGGTAAAACTTAATGCCCCGGTTGCCCAACGGCACGGTCATATAGTAACCTGATATACGGTATTCTTTTAAAATAGACATGTATCTCTCAACAATGTAGTTCAAAAAGGTGCTGATAGAAAATCTTGAATTCTTATAGAATTCAAGATGACTGAAGTCCCACTGCAATCATTTTATCGAATATCAGTCTATTTTTAGAACATCTTAACTTGACATTAGTGAAAGTGGCCTAAAACCTATATATAGATCTGTACTATGCTCATATATAAGCAAGTATTCAAGTTTGATTCCAACTAAAAGTAAGATACTCATGTAAGCATTTGTTTACCAATATTTTGACAACTTCAGTCTTTTATATCACAACTAGACCTTGACCTTGAAGGTAGTGGCCTCATTTTGAATAGACTACTTACAAGATATGTAAGCATAGGTTAAAAAGTCCAATTCAAAGTAAACAAGAGCTGTTGCAGAATGGCGTCTGATTATACCTCTGCTCATTGCTCATTACTACATACGCAGGCTGAGAAATCCTTGACGAAAAATTTCAATATATGGCTATAAAGGAAAAAATTTAAGTTATAGGCAAACAGGAAGTAGATGCGTGATGGACTTGCAAAGGGGAGACACGGTACAACTCATAATACCAAATATCAAATCATTATTACATACACAAGCTGAGTAAACCTTGACGAAAAATTTCAATATATGGCTATAATGAAAAAAATCAAAGTTAGGCTGTACAAAATTAATTAATTGGTTCTCAGGCCATTTTTCATTGAAACAGATGAGGGAGGGAGGTGATTTTTTCTCTCTTTTTATTTACCAAAAATTAGATAAGGTAGCTTTTTACATTGCAAAAACCACCAAAAATGTAGTGAGGGAGGTGATTTTTTTATTTTTATTTTATTGAAATGGCAAAAAATAGGGTCAATGAGGGGCTTTTTTCAAGCCTCCAACTAGATAAGGGAGGGCCTGAGAACCAATAATTTTTTTTTTCATGTTCTTATCACCAAACAGGAAATGATGAGTGACATACTTGAAAAGGGGAGACACAATACAACTCATCATACCAAAGCTTCGCACCAAATATCAAATCATTACTACATTCACAAGCTGAGAAATCCTTGATGAAAATATTTTATATATGGCTACAATGGAAAAAATCAAAGTCATCGGCAAAGAGGAAGTAGATGAGTGATGGACTTGAAAAGGGGAGACACAGTACAACTCATCATACTTAAGCATCAGACAAAATATCCAAATCATTACTACATTCTCAAGCTGAGAAATCCTTGACGAAAAAATGTGTTACGGATGGGACCACCCACACACCCCCACAAACACAAGCACAGGCCCAGTTTACCCCTTATCCCCGATGGGGAGCAGGGGAAATAACTATCCCAGATTGGGAGCGGAGATATAATTAAGATACTAAAAACTAAACCTTGACTTTAGTAAATGATATGCAAACGGTGTCCATAGTTTTTGGTTTATGTGGCCTTGACCTTGAATGTAATGACCTCAAATCATTTAGTTCAGTTCTGGCTGTATGAGCTTGACAATAATTCTCTTGGATTTTTTTTAATTATATAAATAATTCATCATAATCACATAAAGAGTTATTTTATTATTTCAAAAACATTTGTTTGCATAACCATTTATTACTGGTATTATTTTGAAAAAAAAAATTTAATTCTGATCAATGGCAAGTTTTCTCGTCAAAATTATATTTTAAGTGCTAAATTCTGCAAAACTGTTAATAAAAAAAAAGTTTTTCCAACCAAATAAAATCATCTGCTACCCTACCTTAAAATAATTGTAAAACAATAAATTCTACATATTTGGAAGCAAAAAAATAGATCAGTGATAATTCCTACCTTTTACTGTGATTTGTTCAAAGATATCCCCAATAGTAGAATGACATATTTTACTTTGATATACCAGACAAAGTAATAGGTTAATGTAGAGATTGTCGATCACGACTAAATATTTATTATCCTGTAATTGTCACTGATTGTATGGATTAACAAGCAATCAGACTTATACTGAAAAACTGATATTTTATATAAAACACAATCAAAATTTATTTTCTTATACGAAAATTGTCTAAAAACACAGAGAATTCTGGTTATCTGCAATATATAATACACCTAAACATAGAATTTTACTCGTCTTCATAATATTTTGCATTAACTAATATATTTTACTGATAAAATTTTGAACAGAAAAAGCAATTGCATGTAAAAATGTACATCTTAATAAATGCTAATCCTTTTTGGGTAGAACTTTTACTAACATACTATGATTTGCCACAGAACATTTATCAGTGTTGTTTAATAAATGATTGTTGATACACCATCATTTACAATTACACATAATCCTTATTGCTCAAACAGCTTTTTAAACTCTGAGGGTGCACAGCCTACATCAGATTTTCGCTCTGTCATAGCAGAAGAGGCTTCCCTCAATATGTCAGATTGTATGCCACATCAATGTGAAAATGTGTAAGAATACACTATGAATAAAGGGCTACGCCGTGCACAGCATGATACGACCGCATGTAGACCACTGAAATTTGAACAAGTGTATATTAAAATGAATATGGACACAGTAATTTGCTGGACACAATAAGCACCTTGACACATAAATTAACTTGACACAAACTATTGAAAATCAAAATTAGCCCTTTTAATCCCTTATTAGTATGATATCGTATGAACTGAGAAAAATCTGTTGACTACCAACTAAAAGTTTACATTAAGAGAAAACTCAGATAGAAATCCAATGAAAAATAAAGATTTCACATATTCAGAAATATTGCAATTTGGAACCTTTGACCCCTTATAGCTTGGAAACCATAAGAGCTACGCAAAATCTATTGCCATACTACTGAAAGCTTAAAATGAGAATAATCCAAAGAAAAAAATCCCATCAAAATCTGATGAAAAAAAAAGATTTCACATATTTCTGATAATTGCAAATTTGGCCCCTTTGACCCCTTAAAGCTCGGAAATGTTAAGAGTTACGTCAATTCTGTTGACAAGCTTACAATGAGAGGAATCCCAAGAAAGAAATCCCATTGAAATCCAACAAAAAATAAAGATTTTGCAATTTTGGCCCCTTTGACCCCTTTTAGCTCATAAACAGTAAGAGATACACAATATCTGTTGACATACTACCAAACACTTACAACAAGAGGAATCAAAAAAAAAAATTCCATTAAAATCCGATGACAAATAAAGATTTTACATTTTTTTAAAAAGTGCAAGTGGTCCCTTTGACCCCAACAGCTCAAAAATGGTAAGAGAAAGGCTAAATCTGTTGATTTAATACTGTAAGCTTACAACAAGAAGAATCCAAAGAAAAAAATCCCATCAAAATCTGATAAAAAATAAAAATTTTAGGCGATATGCTTATTTACAATTTTGGCCCCTTTTGGCCCCTTATAGATCTGAAAAGAAACAAATTATCAAAAATCTAATTGCTAAGCACTATGTTAATTTTTCATAAGGAACCCATTGCGAAAAAATTGCATGTAAATCGGACAAAAAGTAATAAATTAATATTTTCGAGATTTGCCCCTTTTGGGCTCCATTTATCTCATGAACGATACATCCAACGTGAAATCTGTTGACATACACCCAATTGGAAATTTTCTCAGGAGTCCACAGAAAGAAACCCCATCAATTTCTAATAAATAATAAAGATTCTACAGCCCAATATATGAAAACAACCAATTTGTCCCTTTTTGGTCCCTTTTTTGAAAACGGGAAGGGCCACAATATTAAAAAAACACCCAAGCCATCCTTTTGTGCCAAGGAACATTATTTTAAATTTAGTAAGGATTGATCGACTGGAACTTAAGTTATTGACCAAAAAAAGAAGTGTCTACAGACGACGACAACGACGACAAAGACGATAACGACAGCTCCATACCATTATACGACCGCAAAATTTTTGCGGTCAAATAAAAATTAAAATTTACGAAATTCGCCCCTTTTGGGACCCATTTATTTTGTGAACGGTACATGCCACATGAAATCCATTGCCATACTTCAGATTGGAAATTTTCTAAGACGTACACTGAAAGAAACCCCATCAAAATCCGATAAATAATAAACATTCTACAGTCAAATATGTGAAAACACCCAAATTTGCCCCTTTTGGCCCCTTTTTTAGAGACAGAAGGGGCCACATAACTCAAAACCAATCCAAGCCTTCCTTTTGTGCCAAGGAACATTGTGTTAAAATTTTAGAAAGATTGATCAACTGGAACTCTAGTTATTGACCAAAAACAAAAGTGTCTACAGACGATAACAACGATGACGATGACAACAACGACGACAGCATCATACCATTATACGACCATAAAATTTTTATAAAAAGGCAAGATTAATTCAGTCTCAGAAGTGAAAATTTGATTGAGGAAGAGCTGTGCACCTCTGTAGCTTTTATCCTGAACAATTTGGACAAACCATACAGGTCGGATGATGGACAGACTGTGTTGTCTATTAACTTCATACACTGCTGTTTTTACGAAATAAAAATTGACTGGTATGAAGCTACTATTATTAGACATAGAACTGATGTCATGTTAATTTTGAATTAAACTGATTAAGTGTCAATTATGACATTTTATTGATCTTGAATTGGTGAAAGGGACGACAATTTGAGTCTTAATCCAGTATTCAGACCTGTCAAGTCTCATATGATCTGTGTGAGACTCATGCGAAGCTTATCCAAATTTGTGGTAGATTTCTTTGATCTTTGACAATTTTGGCAAATCTCAGCAAGACAATTTTCAATACTTTACAGGTCTGAGTGTTCGTCACTTTGCACTACTTTTCTATGTAGAAATCTTGTAGAGGGAAAATAAATGAATATTGATAAACAGTTAAAACACTGACAGTAATTCATTTCATTTTATTTGAATGTTTCAATTTATCAACTTCATCAAAATATCATTTAAATGGGATAATCATATTATCCAAGGATTTTTGAAAGTATTTCCCTGATCTGTAGAGAATTATAATCGTTTCTCATTCATTCCACGAAGGCCAAATATTGAATTCAAGGAATTTTGAAGTATGAAAAAACATTTCATGAATATGGAAATAGGATATAATTTGGATTGATGTGGGTAATTGTCACATCAGTACATAAAGGCAATATTAAGTTTTATTTAAAAGATGTATTGTATTTCAAGCTTTGTAAACAGAAACATTCAATTTTTTTCCATCATGATTTGAGCAATGTACAATGTTTAGTGCCCTGTGGACAATTACATGCTGTAAAGTAATTTGATTCCTTTGCAGTTGGGCAATGGTTGACAGTATTTGTAAGAGTACTTTGGCTGCTATTTTTATGTTTGTTGATAATCCTGCACCTATATTCAAAAGAGACATGGGTGTAGCATTGTTCAACGTCTACCAAGTGATATCACTCTAGCAGGTGCTAGGGACTGTCTTGAACTTATTATGAGGAACGCGTGTTTGCTCTATGCTGAAGGCCTCATGGTGACTTCAAGACAAAAAACAACAATAAAACTGCTGTTCAAATGCTTAATATTACCATGCATTTGTAGGGATATTGTACCATGTACATTTACTCTATATCCTTTTATTTTGCGATGTAGACATCGCTCTAGAAATATACTAGAGGAGTGCAGCTTGAATTCTCACCTAGCCTTACCTTTCATGTTCCTAAGGGAGCACATGGATGAGAATGACAAGTGGGGCAGTGTTTTTACCATGGACCATCTATTGATTCCTGTCAACTAATAAGATTCAAACTACTATAGAGAAGTTAAAATTGAGTCTGAGATATTTTTACACATTTCCCATATAAATAAATGTAGAAAAGATCTCTGAATGTGTTTATCACATGGGTAAAAAATTTAACCATTGGAATTCGAAGCCATCTTGGAGTGGTAGTGAACATCCTAGATACTCTGTTTGATACACAACTTTTTAGTCAGAGTGAACCTATGGCTAAAAAGGTTTTATTTGAATTTACATCTGTTTGTCTTTCTCTTTGTAAACTTTGCCAAAATAGATTTATATATAATAAAAAATATTGTTTTTCACTCATTCTACAGTTAAGAGTAAACAAGTGTCGATTGTATTGCAAGGCAATACCAAGTCCACTACCGGAAAGCAAGGCTTTGTTACACCAGCAAAAATAGTAAAAAAGTTTTCTGAGCCAAAGGCCCACAACTCTGTCAAAAACCAGTGGACTGGAACTAAACTTAATGTTGTTCTGTAACTCATTGAGGTAGACTCACATAATTAATATTAAATCAATAGGTATAACACCAATGATTCGGAAACCAGTCGGACACATATGTGAATTTAGTCCTTATAGGAGACGATATAGTTCCAATATAGTGTTTATTTTGTTACATATTCAAAGTGTTGGCAGCTGAATCTTATTTAATTGGAAAGTTTGTATTGTAAGGCTTCATTTGAGCCTAAATTTATATTATTTTGTCAAGAAATAAAAATTTTATGGGCATTGGCATCAGAGGAATTTTTTCTGTCAAATTCAAGCAGGAAGTACTGATCCTTGTGTTGTTCACTTCCAGGAACCAGTTCTTTCTTATATGCAAGTTAAGGGGGGTTGATTTTCTCATGGGAGTTTCTTGAAAGATGCCTTTTTAAGTTGAGACACGTGCCACTTCATTTAAACTTTAAGTAAAATTTCTACAAAATTTGAAACATGCGCAATTTAACATGGGAGTCTATGGAAGACTGAATTAGTGGTGTTATACCTAATACAAAAAATCACAAAAATCTGATTTCCTTTAAAAGCTGCTTATTTTGATACCTAACAATCAAGTTGGACCCGTATTGATGATTTTCAACTTATTATGTTGTCAAAGGCTTTGGAATACCATATTTGGACATTAAAACCGATGTTACGTAATAATTTTACGGATTTTACGCAAACAGTTGAAATACGCATTGTAAAACCGAAATATGCATTGTGTATCGATCAAAAGCCGAAACGTGACTTGAGAATACAGCAAAGAATGTGATAAAGAAAGAGAAAAAAATGCATTGAGTAAAGGAAATTTGTAGTGATTTTCGGACCTTCCAATTTGCCATTTCAATGAGACGCCAGAGTTGGTCTCACTGCTACTACATCTTATTTAGAGGATATTAAACTGGTTTAATTCCTCAGATTAGCATAAACAGACTCAAGTCAGCTGTGATTGCCTGAAAAAATCCATAAGCGAGCAATTTTTGCCCATAGAAAGTCATAACACACGCAGTTTTGCACCACCGATGGAAAAGGGGGGGGGGAAGGTGGTGTTGGTGAAGCATTTTTTTTTCATAAACGATAGGTCTCAAATCTTAAAATCTTAAGACTAGACATCAATGTTTGTTTTCAACGTATTTTTAGCATGAAATAAGTTACATTTTAGAAGTTCACTCCACTAAAATGCAGTTAATAACCTTTAATAGATCCGATAATGCAATAGTATGAAAATTCCGAAAATTCAAGTGCAAAAGCACTGATATGCACGTTTTTATTTCAGCCCATAAATTTGGTGATTATGGATTTTTTCATCTGAAATTAGGTGTTTTACGTTACATAAACATTGAAGAAGACAAAATAAAAGCAATAAAGGATATACGGGCCATTATTTTCTGTTATTGGTATAACACCACTAATTCGGAAACCAGTCGGGCACATATGTGAATTTAGTCCTTATAGGAGACGATATAGTTCCAATAAAGTGTTTATTTTGTTACATATTCAAAGTGTTGGCAGCTGAATCTTATTTAATTGGAAAGTTTGTATTGTAAGGCTTCCTTTGAGCCTAAATTTATATTATTTTGTCAAGAAATAAAAATTTTATGGGCATTGGCGGCGGAGGATTTTTTTTTGTCAAATTCAAGCAGGAAGTACCGATCCTTGTGTTGTTCACTTTCAGGAACCAGTTCTTTCTTATATGCAAGTTAAGGGAGGTTGATTTTCTCATGGGAGTTTCTTGAAAGATGCCTTTTTAAGTTGAGACATGTGTCACTTCATTTAAACTTTAAGTAAAATTTCTACAAAATTTGAAACATGCGCAATTTAACATGGGAGTCTATGGAAGACTGAATTAGTGGTGTTATACCAATACCTGCAATGGTTTAGGAAAAAAAATGTGGAAAACTGATATTTTACTAAAATTTTCTAAGTCAAAGGCCCATAACTCTGTCAAAAATCAGTGGACCAGAACCAAACTTAATCTTGTTCTTTAACTTATTGAGGTAGACTCACATACCAAATATTAGATCAATACCTGCAATGGTGTAGAAAAAAAGTGCGGAAAACTGATATTTCACTAAAATTTTTAAGTCAAAGGCCCATAACTCTGTCAAAAATCAGTGGACCAGAACCAAACTTAAACTTGTTCTGTTACTCATTAAGGTAGACTCACATATCAAATATTAGATCAATACCTGCAATGGTGTAGAAAAAAGTGCGGAAAACTGATATTTTACTAAAATTTTCTAAGTCAAAGGCCCATAACTCTGTTAAAAATCAGTGGACCGGAACCAAACTTAAACTTGTTCTGTAAATCATTGAGGTAGACTCACATACCAAATATTAGATCAATACCTGCATTGGTTTAGAAAAAAAATGTGGAAAACTGATGCGGGACTGACGGACAGACAGACAGACGGACGGACGGACGGAGTGCAAACCTAAAGTCCCCTTCGGCTATCACCAGTAGGGGACTAATAAAGGGATGTCAAGTTAAGTTTTCACAATTATGTGCATCTGTTTCAGTTCATTTGAGAAACAAATAACAAATTCAGCAGTTTTTGTAATAAACAACTTGCATCACCTTTGTGCACTCTCAAAAAGCCAATTTTAAATGAGAATAAAGGGCTACGCCGAGCGCAGCATGATACGACCGCAGCATGTCGACCACTGAAATTTCAACAAAGGTAGTTTAAAGTGAATGTGGACACAGTAAAGAGCTTGACACAATAAT
>MJUU01063980.1:196875-235336 GCA_002080025.1 Modiolus philippinarum
AAAATAAAGATTTGACATATTTAGAAAAATTGCAATTTTGGCCCCTTTGACCCCTTGTAGCTCGGAAACGGTAAGAGCCATGCCAAATCCATTGAATTATTACTGAAAGCTTAGATCAAGAGGAATCCAAAAGAAAAAAATCCCATCGAAATCCGATAAAAAATAAAGATTTGACATATTTAGAAAAATTGCAATTTTGGCCCCTTTGACCCCTTGTAGCTCGGAAACGGTAAGAGCTACGCCAAATCCGTTGGCATATTACTGAACGCTTAGATCAAGAGGAATCCATAGAAAAAATCCCATCGAAATCCGATGAAAAATAAAAATTCTACATGATCTGCAAATTCGCAATTTTGGCCCCTTTCGGTCCCTCATAGCTGGGAAAGGAAACAATTTATCAAAAAACTAATAGTTAAGCGCCATATTATTTTTTCACAAGGAATCCATTGAACAAAACTGCATCAAAATCGGACTTAAGATTAAAAAAAATGTTTTTTTTTAGATTTGCCCCTGTTGGGCCCCATTTATTTCGTGAGCGGTACATGCTAAGTGAAATCCGTTGGCATACAACAGATTGGAAATTTCCTCAGGAGCACACTGAAAAAACCCATCAAAATCCAATAAATAATAAAGATTCTACAGTCAAAAATGTGAAAACACCAAATTTCACCCCTTTTGGCCCCTTTTTCTAAAACGGGCGGGGCCACCAACTCAAAATTGAAAACCTCTGTTTACGCGTGTGCCAAGATACATCATACTAAAATTTCATAATGATCCGCCCACTAGAAGCAAAGTTATGCTGTCCACAGACGCCGACGCCGACGACGCCAACACCATACCATTATACGACCGCAAAATTTTTGCGGTCGTATAAAAAGTACACACAGCAAGACAAAGGCATACAAATAGTATTAAGGTGACCTGTGATCATGTATCCTTTATCTTGATATCAGTGTTGAAATAAGACATTTTTCTAATTTTCTGTCATCTGTAAATGCGTTGTCTGAGCATGAGACAATATCATGAACCACACCGCTATTGACAACGGGTATATTACTGTTTGCTTTGAGGCAGAATATTGGTTGAGATTTACAAATATTCCACAACAGTCTCGACTTAAAATTGTACCTTTCTTTACATATCGTAATACTGTGAACTGCAAGAAAACCATAATGTTCATCCATTATTACGGTAATGTTACGGATTTCATAGAAGCACCTCGAGCAATTTTTCAGTATAAAATGTTTATTTGAAATAATGACGGTTACATAGGGTCTCCTTGGCGACCTTGCTCCATTAAGTCCTATTTTTGTATTATTACTACTGTGTATTGTTTTGCAGTATTTTATTCTTAACAAGTTGTCCATTTGTTGGAATTGTTTATTGGCATGTCTTTGTATCATTTCTTGTTGTAAAACATCATTATTTCTGGTCGATACAATACAGGGGGAAGTCCATATGTATAGAGCACAACAAACCAGAATAAGGCACGTCGTTATGTTGACTGTACATCTAACTTCTAGAATCTGAAAATAAAATCATTTTAAAATCAGCTGATAGACTGACAATTAAAACACTTTGTTGTACAATGTTGCATATTGTAGATCTCTTGATAGTTATTTCATGGTATCAACTGTTGCAATCACATTTGCGGTATTTGTCATCAGAAATTCTAACATGGCTCTGGTTAATCGTCAACCAGTATAATACTGGATAACCGTATACTTCGCACATGCGCAAATCGTGTCGGAATAAGAGTAAAATGAAAGAAAAATAATTATTTTTTTATTTTGTTTGTCTTAGTTTGTGAAGGAAATAAATGTTAAGCCTATTTTATAACTTAATTATGCCATTCACTCGTTAATGTGTATTATTTTGCTCTCGGTTTGGATTTTGAACTTGCATCTGTTTGAAAACGTCAGATTGTGTATTGTGACGTCATAAACACAGACAGCAATGGAAACTGGAAATTTACGGTCGCTTCAGAAAGAAAAAAATCCGTTTTCTGCCATATTAGAATCTAAATAATTCATGGCAGGTATATGGTTATTGTCATTTAACCATGGGCCGGGCCTTTATATTCGTAAATTTAACCCCTCGCTAACGCTCAGGGTTAAATTCGAATATAAAGGCCCAGCCCATGGTTAAATTTCCAATAACCATATACCTGCCATGAATTATTTCTAGGATGTTCATATTAATAAAAAAGCTTTATATGGAGAGAAAATTAGTTTTCGCATAATTCAAAGCTATTAGTTGAGTGTTAAAATGAGAAAAAAAAGAGACAACATGAAACATCTACAATGTCTGAAAATTTTAATTAAAAACAATAGACCACGATAGGACGTCGAAATTATCAATCCGAGACACAAGGCAACAGAAGCGGTGACATCGATGCATACATGAACATCAGCAGCGTTATAACGTCGTAAAGGCACAGACTTAAAAAAATTAAATCAAAATTTTAATTTAAACCATAGGCCACAATCTGCCACAGAACTCTACAACAAAAACACAGATTTATAAAAGACAGTCAACGTAAACAACTCGGGACAGCCCACCGGACTTGGAAAGCCAGTGGAAGGGTTAAACCTTTTTTTTTTATTCCGTTTCCCTAAATAGCATAATAATGATACGACTAAGACGCAATATACTACGTGGACTGTACTAACTGCAAGTCTTCTATGTTGAACAAGAAAGGAATGTGAAAAAAAAACGTCTTTCGGAAATATGGGTTGTCGCTATAAACTTCGGCTAGCTCAAAGAAGCCAAATGTGTAAAACCCCATTAAAATACGGAAGAAAACTTCCCGAAGTATTTGGTTTGGAAAAAAGAATAGAATCACCATGTATTTCAGCAGAAACCGTCCCGGGAGAAAAAAGATAAATTAAAAAAAAAAACAAATAAAAAATCATAAACCTACCATAATCAGTATCCTCTCCAACCTGTCCGCAAAGAGTCCTCTTTGGATATCTTTGCAAACCTATACACGAAACACAAGTAAATGTTTGTATAATGTTCGCTTTTGTAAAGACTCATTGGTGACATCTACATGAAGGACCATGCCGTTTTGCTGTTTATATCCTAGAGAGGCCGTTTTCTATGGATATATGTTGCTGTTCTCCTTGGTAGGATAGTATTGTTTGTATTGGTGAATGATAAAGAAAACAATATCTTACGTGTACACATAAAATTGAAAAATACATAAAGGTTTTGTTAATTCCTCTACATGTACTTTATATATAAAAAGATTACCCAATAAACATGTAACAGACTGTTACACTACAAAATTAAGTGCAAAGAGTCGTTTATGGGCATTCAACCTCTATTTTTCAATACTGTAACCACTTAATTACCACATTGGAATGAAAAAGCATCAAATTGTAGCACTGTCTTGTTTTAAGGAAAAACAACATGAAAATAAAGTAAAATACATATCAATATATGGATATTTCAACTTCATTTACCACACAATAGGATTACAACTCTTGTTATTCGTGACATGTTTTTTTTTTTAAATCTAAAGTAACAACAAACAAGAGGCTCTCAAGAGCCTGTATCGCTCACCTGGGCCACGGCTGACATATGCACTTAAAATAATCCCAATGCTTTAAGGCCATTGTTTTCAAATTTGTTGATTTACATTGATGTTATATTATCTTAAGTTAAACTATATTCGAGACTGGCAGCTATTTTGGATGGGGGTGCAGTTCTAATGTTAAAACTATGATCCCTGCTGGCGGTCATCTTGTATATAGCGCAAATCTGAAAAACAACTTTTTGCAGGGAAGCATCTTGGGACTATTGTGGCCAAGTTTGGTTTCAATTGGCCATGTAGTTTCAGAGGAGAAGATCTTTGAGTGTGTTTTCCCATAGGGTCCAATATTAAAACCATGTTCCCCACTGGCGACCATGTTGGATATAGTGCGATCCTGAAAACACCTTTTTTGCAAGGGACCACCTAAGGACTATTTTGGCCAAGTATGGTTCGAATTGGCTCAGTAGTTTCAGAGAAGAAGATCTTTGAAAATGTTTTCCCATAGGGTCCAATGTTAAAACTATGTTCCCCGCTGGCAGCCATCTTGGAAATTGCGCGGACCTAAAAACACACGTTTTGTAAGGAACCACCCAAGGACTATCGTGACTGAGTTTGGTTCCAATTGGCTCAGTAGTTTCAGAGAAGAAGATTTTTGAAAGTGTTTTCCCATAGGCTCCAATGTTAAAACTATGTTTCCCGCTGGCGGCCATCTTGGAATTCGCACAGACCTTAAAAACACTTTTTTTGTAAGGGATCACTCAAGGACTATTGTGGCCAAGTTTGGTTCCAATTTGCCCAGTAGTTACAGAAGAAAAGATCTTTGAATGTGTTTTCCCACAGGGTCCAATGTTAAAACTATGTCCCCCGCTGGCGGCCATGTTGAATATAGTGCGATTCTGAAAAACACCTTTTTTGTAAGGGACCACCAAAAAACTACTGTGGCCAAGTTTTGGTACCAATTGGCTCAGTAGTTTCAGAGAAGAAGATCTTTGAAAATGTTTTCCCATAGGGTCCAATGATAAAACTATGTTTCCCGCTGGCGGCCATCTTGGAAATCACGCGGACCTAAAAACACCTTTTTTGTAAGGGACCACCCAAGGACTATTGTGGCCAAGTTTGGTTCCAATTGGCTCAATAGTCTCAGAGAAGAAGATCTTTGAAAGTGTTTTCCCATAGGGTCCAATGATAAAACTATGTTTCCAGCTGTTTGGTTCCAATTGGCCCAGTAGTTTCAGAGAAAAAGAATTTGAAACGTTTTTTTTCCATTGGGTCCAATGTTAAAATTTGGTCCCAGCTGGCGGCCATCTTGGATGACGTACAGACCTGAGCGACACAATTTTTAAAGGGGACCACCCAAGGACTATTGTGGCCAAGTTTGGTTTCAATTGGTCCAGTGATTTCAGAGGAGAAGATCTTTGAATGAAAAGTTTACGGACGGACGACGGACGCAAAGTGATTGCAAAAGCTCACCCTGGCATAGCCAGGTGAGCTAAAAATCTATGAAAAACGCCAAGTAACTTACGATATGAGATATCGATTTCAAAACTGAAAAAATTGTGAAAGGTCTCCTCTATGACAACAGAAGCATAATTATTTTCTGCCTCCTCCCCTACAGCCGCGACCCCCACAGTATATATCTATGAGAATATTCACAATATATGGCTTATTCAACATTTAGTTACAAGAATCACCCATTTTAACTCCTCCAACGCCCAGAATTAGTAAATACATCTGCCAACAAACAATACCAACTTAACCAACAGACAACAAAAACATCTATTTCTTGACGTTTATAAAAATGGCCAACAGTATCAAGACATTTAAGCTACAAATGCAATAATGTCAAGGGATACATCAACAAAACGGAAATATCAAGGAATTTATTAATGAAAACAACAAACCCGAGGCATCTAAAAATAAAGGGCTACGCCGAGCGCAGCATGATACGACCGCAGCATGTCGACCACTGAAATTTGGACAAGTGTAAACTAAAATTAATGTGGACACAGTAATTTGGTGGACACAATAAGGACCTTGTCACAGAAATTTACTGGACACAAACTAGTGGAAATAAAAATTAGCTCTTTTAATCCCTTATTACTAGGATATTGTAAGAGCTAAGAAATTCTGTTGACAACCATCAAGAAAAATCCAAAGAAAAAACTCAGGTTGAAATCCAATGAAAAATAAAGATTTCACATATTTTGAAGTATTGAAATTTGGCCCCTTTGACCCATTATAGCTTGGAAACCAAAGAGCAATGCAAAATATACTGCCATATCACTGAAAGCTTAAAATGAGAACAATGCAAAGATAAAAATCCCACCAAATTTAATGAAAAATAAAGACTTCACATATTTCAAATAATTGCAATTTTGACCTCTTTGACCCCTTATGGCTCGGAAACAGTAAGAGCTATATCAAATCTGTGGACATACTGCTGAAAGCTTACATTGAGAGGAATCCAAAGAAAAAAATCCGATCAAAATCTGATGTAAAATAAAGATTTTACATATTTCTAAAAATTGCAATTTTGGCCCTTTTGACCCCTAATAGCTCGGAAACGGTGAGAGCTATGCCAAATCTGTCGACATACTACTTAAAGCCTACAATGAGAGGAATCAAAAGAAAAAAAAATCCCATTGAAATTGGATGAAAAATAAAAATTTTAGGTAATCCGCATGTTTTCAATTTTTGCCCCGTTGGGCCCCTCATAGATTGGAAAAGGAACAAGTTATCAAAAATCTAATGGTGCAGCGCTATATTAATTTTTCATAAGGAATCCACTACAGAAAACTGCATCAAAATCGGACTAAAAATAAAAAAATCAAATTTTTGAAATTGGCCCCCTTTGGGCCCCATATATGAACGGTACATGCCACACGAAATCCGTTGGCATACCACTGATTGGAAATTTCCTCAGGAAGACACTGAAAGAAACCCCATCAAAATCCGATAAATAATAAAGATTCTACAGTCAAATATGTTAAAACATCAAATTTAACCCTTTTTGACCCTTTTTTTCAAAACGGGTGGGGCCACAATGACCAAAACTGAGCCAAGCCTTCCTTTTGTGCCAAAGAACATTGTATTAAAATTTCATAAGGATTGGTCAACTTAAACTAAAGTTATTGACCAAAAACAAAAGTGTCTACAGACAACGACGACAACGACAACGACAACGACGACGACGACGCCGACGACAGCACCATACCATTATACGACCTCAAAAATTTTTGCGGACGTATAAAAAGCAGCAGCAGCGGCAAAGCGATACTATTAAGGAATTTGCCAACAACAGAAGCAATATCAAATCATACATACAGATCAGGAGTAATATACACATAACCACGGATAGCATACATTTAAACAGTGCTATAGCAGCAATAGCATGACACGTGTCAACAGCAATACCAAGGCACGTGTTAACATCAGCAACAACTACAAGGTACGTGTTAACATCAGCAGCAATACCAAGGCACGCGTTAACATCAGTAGCAATACCAAGGCACGCGTTAACATCAGTAGCAATACCAAGGCACGTGTTAACATCAACAGCAATACCAAGGCACGCGTTAACATCAGCAACAACTTCAAGGCACGTGTGAACATCAGCAGCAATACCAAGGTACGCGTTAACATCAGTAGCAATACCAAGGCACGTGTTAACACCAGTAGCAATACTAAGGCACGCGTAAACATTAGTAGCAATACCAAGGCACGTGTCAACATCAACAACAATATCAAGGCACGTGTTAACATCAGCAACAACTACAAGGTACGTTTTAATATCGGCAGCAATACCAAGGCACGTGTTAACTTCAGCAGCAATACCAGCAATACCGAGCAATGCACCAATATCAGCAATAATACCAATTCACACATGAATAGTAGCAACAATATCAAGGCACGCATAAACAGTGGCAACAATATCAAGGCATCCAAATGTCTAAATCAGCAGTAGTATCAAGGCATGACTAAACGGGAACAAGATATCAAACCATGCAAGAAAATAAGAAATATTGAGAAATATTGCTTATTGTAACGCAGAGCGTTACAGATGTCCCCCAAACGAACATTGTTAATTTTTTCCACAGTTTCAATGGCAACAGCAGCATCTTTGAGATTCTAAGACTTAGCATTGATAACTACACATCAGATAACTATCAGGAAAATTTCATCCACTTAAACCACTTTGAATTTTCCTGCCTTTTTTCCATTTCCATGGCAATAGAAGTCATCTTATATAAAATTTTGAGGCTTAAAATCATTTCTACACATATCAGAAAACCTTCCCGTTAAATTTCAAGTTGGAGCATTTTAAATTTTCCCATATCCATGGCAACGGTCGCCATTTTGAAAATTCTAAGACCAAAATCAATTCTATATATGCTAGGCAACCTTCTTGTAAAATTTCATCCAATTCTGAGCACTTTGAATTTTCCCGCCTTTTTTCCGTTTCCATGGCAACGGTTGCCATTTTGAAAATTTTGAGACCAAAAATCAATTCTATGCATGCTAGGCAACCTTCCTGTAAAATTTCATCCATTTCTGAGCACTTTGAAATTTCCCGCCTTTTTTCCGTTTCCATGGCATCCAATTCTGAGCACTTTGAATTTTCCCGCCTTTTTTCCGTTTCCATGGCAACGGCGGTCATTTTGAAAATTTTGAATGGTTTCTGCACATCTACTCATATAGGCCAACATTCCTGTGAAGTTTCATAAAGTTTGGGCCAATAGTTTCTGAGAAACGTGTCGGACAAGAATTGAGCGGAAGAAAGAAGAAAAAAAACAAATAATAATAATAATAATAATAATAAGAAACGGAGTAAACACAATATGTCTCCCAAACTTCGTTTGGGGGACATAAATACACAACCAGTGGTAGCAATATAAGTGGATACGAAAAGAGTACGAGCAATATCAAGGCATACATCAATAAACATCAAGGCATATGTAACATTTACATTAATATCAAGGTATGCTACAACAAAAGCAGTAATTGCATGACATACATCAACAGAAGCTGCAATATCAAGGCAAACATCAACACCCATGGCAATATCAAAACCTTCATCAATATCAACAGTAACATTAAGTTATTTATCAACAGCAATATTAAGACACATTAGGCCCTATCAAGTTAATTTGTAGATTCTCATCCACCTGTAACAAAAAATCTGGGGCGGGTGGGAGGGTTTGATTTTATATTTTTTACTGATTTCACTAAAATTGATAGGAATTTAAAGAAAATTTCTGAATAATTAAAAAAAAAATTGAGCTTAGAAAAAATGGGGCTGGTGGGGATGAGGATCTATTAATTAATTTGATGTGGCCTTATCAATAGAAGTAGCAATACAAAAGGAATACAACAAAGTATGCATCAAGATAAACAGCAAAAGCATGACATGTATCAACAGCAGCTGAAATATCAATGCAAAAAACAATAAAAACGGAAAAATCAACAAGAACAGAAATATCAATGCAAACGTAAACAAGAACAGAAATATCAAGGCAAACGTGAAAAAAGACAGAAATATCAAGGCAAACGCCACCAAGCACAACAATATCAAGGCAAACGTGAACAAGAACAGAAATATCAAGGCAAACGCGAACAAGAACAGAAATATCAAGGCAAACGTGAACAAGAGCAGAAATATTAAAGCAAACGTCATCAAGCACAGCAATATCAAGACAGACGCCAACAAGAACAACAATACCAAGGCAAACGTGAACAAGAACAGAAATATCAAGGCAAACTTGAACAAGAACAGAAATATCAAGGCAAACGTCATCAAGCACAGCAATATCAAAGCAAACTTGAACAAGAACAGAAATATCAAGGCAAACGTCATCAAGCACAGCAATATCAAGGCAAACGTGAACAAAGACGGCAATATCAAGGCAAACGTGAACAAAAACAGAAATATCAAGGCAAACATGATCATGAACAGTAATATCAAGGCAAACGTGAACAAGAACAGAAATATCAAGGCAAACGTGAATAAAGGCAGAAATATCAAGGCAAACTTGAACAAGAACAGTAATCTGAAGGCAAACTTGAACAAGAACAGAAATATCAAGGCAAACGTGAACAAGAACAGTAATATCAAGGCAAACGAGAACAGAAATATCAAGGCAAACGTGAACAAAGACAGAAATATCAAGGCAAACGTGAACAAGAACAGTAATATGAAGGCAAACTTGAACAAGAACAGAAATATCAAGGCAAACGTGAACAAAGACAGAAATATCAAGGCAAACGTCATCAAGCACTGCAATATCAAGGCAAACGTCATCAAGCACTGCAATATCAAGGCAAACATCAACAAGAACAGAAATATCAAGGCAAACGTCATCAAGCACAGCAATATCAAGGCAAACTTCAACAAGAACAGCAATATCAAGCAAACGTGAACAAGAACAGAAATATCAAGGCAAACGTGAACAAAGACAGAAATATCAAGGCAAACGTCATCAAGCACACCAATATCAAGGCAAACGTCAACAAGAACAGCAATAATAAGGCAAACGTGAACAAGAACAAATATTAAAGCAAACGTGAACAAGAACAGAAATATTTAAGCAAACGTCATCAAGCACAGCAATATTAAGGCAAACGTGAACAAGAACAGCAATATCAAGGCAAACTTGAACAAGAACAGAAATATCAAGACAAACGTCATCAAGCACAGCAATATCAAGGCAAACGTGAACAAGAACAGAAATATCAAGGCAAACTTGAACAAGAACAGAAATATCAAGGCAAACGTCAACAAGAACAGCAATATCAAGGCATGAAACAGCAACAACATTAAAGCATTCATTAATAGAAATATCAAGGCATACATTTACAGCAGTAGGAATCAACAGAAACAACATTAGGGAATTAACTACAAGAGGCTCTCAAGAGCCTATATCGGTCACCTGGGCAATGGCTGACATATACAGTCAAAATAATCCCAATGTTTTAAGGACATTTATATATATAATCTTAAGTTTAACTATGTTCCCCACTTGCAGCTATTTTGGATGGGGGTGCAGACTTACTGTCACCTTTCTTGAAAGGACCATCTAAGGACCATTGTGTCTAATTTTGGTTCCAATTGGCTAAATAATTTCATAAAAGAAGATTTTGAATGCTTTCCGATAGGTTTCAAGGTTAAACTATGTTCCCCACTGGGGCCATCTTGAATGCGATGCAGACATGCGGGGCAAATTTTTCCAACAGGAACAACTATGAACCATTGTGACCATGTATGTTTTTATTATTGGCCAAGTACTTTCAGAGGATATCTTTGAATGTTTCCCCATAGGGTTCGAGGTTAAATCTATGTTCCCTGATGGCAGCCATCTTACATATAGCACGGACCTGAAAATCAGCTTCTTAGTAGGGGACCACCAAAAGACTATTGTGGCCAAATCTGGTGCCAATTGGCTTAGCAGTTTTAGAGAAGATCTTTGAATGTGTTTTCCCATAAGGTCCAATGTTTAAACTATGTTCCACGCTGACAGCCATCTTGGATATTGCGCGGACCTGAAAAACAGCTTTTTGCAGGGGTCACCTGAAGACTATTGTGGCCAAAGTTTGGTTTCCAGTTGGCCCAGAAGTTTCAGAGAAGAAACCTTTGAATGTGTTTTCCCATAGTCATTGTTGAAATAAGAGAGATAAATTGCCAAATTTTACTTAGTAATATCCATATGAAATTCTTTTATTAAATTATCTCCCTTGCATAATTTCTGTGTTCTCTAAATCCAGAAACAGATTTAAAGCACATGTGTTTTAGTTGACCTTTTTGGTACAAAAATGTTGTAAAAGTGATAAGGAATAAAAAATTCAAATACTTTGGTACTTTCTTTACATTTTAAATAGCTATTTTGTTAAATTTCTTTATAAATGAAACCTTAATGAACATGTATTATACAAAAATGGCAGAATAATACCACTGAGATACTTTTAATATATGTAGTTAACAATGAACATCTATTTATAGCAACAGTTAACACAGAACACCTACTTACAGAAACAATTGACAAGAACCACTTCTAATAACAGCAACAGTAACCTTGAGCATCTATTTTTAGCAACAGTTAACCGGGGGTGGTAAAGGGGGTCCTCAACATGAAAGAACGTGCTAAAAAATTGCCGAAAACAAATCACGAGTGATAAAAATGGCCAATCACAAAACAAGGAAAATTGATGCTCGTAGTTCACCGAAAACTTGATCCTATCTAAAGTTTTTTTACCTGAAAGCTCTTAAAATCAATGAAAATCTATGAAATTTTGCTCTGTGATACTTTCCGGTACCGTTACAATTGTAATTGTAACAAGTCCTGATTTTTTACAGGAAAATGAACACGCACGAAGTATAAAATATCCAAAACGAATCACAAGCTCAAAATACGGACAAAAACGAGGCAAGTGGAATAATGCCGACACGAAAAAACACAAGGAATAAAAACACAAAACACGAAAACACAAATTTATAAAAAGCTAAAAACATTGCACGAAAATAACCCTATACCACCCTCTTAACCATGAACATCTACATATAGCAACAGTATATCAAGAACATATGCTTTTAGCAACGGTATAGCATGAACGTTTACTAATAGCAACAGTAAACCATGAACATGAAGTTGTAGAAGCTAACAATGAACGTCTACTTATAAGAACAGTAAACGAGAACGAGGAACATCTACTTATATACCAGCAACAGTTAATATTTATCACCAAAATTCACTAACAGAACATATGACCTAATAATGTGTAAGTGTATACTTTTAAGGTTGTGTTTTTTATTCCATTGTGTGTGTCGTAGTCAACTGTCAACTTTTCTTGTTAATTTGCCTCAATTTTAATTCATCATTAAAAGTTTTCAGGTTGGGTTTAACTGTCCTGAGTCATAATTTTTTTTTTAATAAAGTTTGGACATATCAGACATATTAACTAAGGAAACAAAAAAAAAAGACTATATTGAACAAGTTTGGAGAAAATATCAGTATTTCTGCCCTCCTCGGAGTTTTTTCATTGAACCTCAATAAGTCTTTTTGAGACATTCAAGCGAGAATATGATGACACGGCATAACAATATAGTGCGATATGAAGAACAACGCTGACACAGATTTATTCCTGTCATGTGTAGAAAATTTCGAGTAATAGTAAATGTGTTTTAAGGGAGTACAAGTGTCAGAAATTTTGTAATTAGAATTCAAATTCTGACATTTTGTCTTGAAGAACTTTGCTAAAAGAACATGAGCAAAAAAATTTGAAAATCAATATAAGAATTTTTGAGATATACGACATCAAAATTTTGGTGGGAAACAGTTCTCTCTAGAGTTTTCATTCAATTTTCATTAGCTGTTTATATGCTTTTAAATATTTGAAAATATAATTTGAAGTTGATAAAATTTAGTACATTGTCTATTTTATGCATTTTAAAGTGACCTATGATCATGAAAATATGATACATGTGCAAAATATTTAACCCTGTTGGAATGGATAAAACCTGAGAATATCAAATGCCCCTGAAATCTGACGCTCATACTCCTTTAATGTTTTTGTCTTTTTCTCTTTCTCCTGCTACATATAATGTTTCCCTCTTGAATTCTATGCAAATTCAAACTGCCTTGTTTTTGTCTCATGTTCATTTTTTTATTACTGCATTTAAGCAAGCTCTAAGACAAATAATATCATGGTTGAAATAAAATTTATTTTAAAACTTCAATACAAAATAATGTGTAGAAAACAGTAAAAATCTCATAAATTATACATCATTATAATGAAGTGATTGTCTTCATTCCAGGGATTTATCTTAATATACATATATTAATCTCTAAGCAACTAAAATGGGACTTTTGTACAGATTAAGTTGTTGATGAATAAGGCCTTATGTTTTGTAAAAATACCCTAGATATACATTTTAAAATGACATTGCTTTTAAAATTCAAGACAGTATAGACTTTGTCATAATTACTGCAGAACATCATGATCCTGTTCACAATTAAAATGCATTTTTCTGTCATAAATTCAGCATCTTAAGCTGTGTTTCTCTTTTCCTGTCCTCTTTCGATATGTACTCAATTAATGTCTTATTTTTGTAAAACATTTCTCAGGAAACTAATTTGTAAAAGTAGTGTATCAATTGTTCCTAAAGTCTTTCTATAATAAAAATATTGTGTATGCAGTTAATGTGAAACTATTATAACAATACTCAATATTTATTGAAATTCATATGAAATATATAGGATATAATCTAAGCATGCAGATACTTCTGCCCATGATCTTTATTTTTTCAATGAAAAATATGCTTTTCAGACTGTATGTATGTAATCTAACAATGATTACTTAATATAATTATCAAAAACATATTTCTATGAAAATATTTCTGGTTTTTTTCTGTACAAAAAGCATATATTTGACTTGATTTTTGAACATTTATTGAAAACTACATTTCTCTTAAATAACTTGATTCATGTTTTTTGATTTCTTAAAATTCATTAACTTTGATCTGCATCTTGTATAAACTGATAAGGACTTTAAAAAATCTTCCCCAATATGACAAACAAGGAAATTATGCATTCACTACTTCAAAAATAATATTATGCATAAAAAAGTCTTTAAAATTAATAACAAAAAGTTTATATTGCTACATAAAACTCTTTTGCAAACTATTATTTAAGTTGTTATTCCTTCAATTTGAACAAGGCAGCTGATATAGAATTAATCATTGTGTCACAAGACCAGTATCTGGCCAATCAAATTGCAGCAATTCATGAAACACACATACAAATTTGTCACATACATCCACAAATATTCTTCTAATGTAATGATGTACAAGGTTCCCCTTTTCCTCTGACTACAATTATATTTCATTCATAGCCATCTACCAAACTGATGCTAATGATTTATAGAGAATAAAAATAATATTTATGGCCTAACAACTTTTGACTACATATGTAACTACATTTTTATAGGGTCTATTTAATTGCTTCCTTTTCATATGGAAAATTCACTTAAACAAATATTTTAAATAATCACATGTTACTTTTTGTATACCATTTTTTCTACAGCAAAAATTACTGTTCAATCTGAGTATATTTTTGTATTTATTTGAAACAAATTCCAATACTGGATTATATCCCAGACTTACCCATGTGATATATCAACCCACATTACTGTAATCAAGGTTTCATGTAAAATCATGTATGATACTGGTAATTGCCCACTGAATCCAAATTGAAATAACTATTTTGTTGGAAAAATCATGACTTAAATAAATTTTGGAACTCCTCTCAGTTACATGTAAAACAAAACGTTTTTATTCTAATGTCAATTTGCCAGAAATCTTTTGATTTTTCAAAAATTATTTAAGAAATGTTGCAGGCAAAACCATTTTCAATTATTCCAAAATATACTGTGAACAATTTGTATTTGTCTAAAGATTTCAAAACCAGTCATATACTTTTCTATATATCAACACTTGTAATAATGCATGTATGTCACCATCTTATAAATTTATCTTTAAAAACTGTCCTAAAATATAATTTGAATATAAAAGTTGCATGAAAAAATTATTCAAAAACATCTTTTGAAAAATATTTTCTGAATATTATTCGTAAAACATAGTTTAAAAATATCATTTTGGATAAAATGTCCCACATTTACAATAACACAAGTCACAACCTGATAAAAATGGAGGTGTTTAAAATTTGTGTCTTAGACACAGGATGACAAGCTTCACTAAACATGTGTTCAATATAAATAGACCCTTGGTCAATATAATATAAACTGGTATTGCCTAACACAGTTAGAAGTCAACATAAAATAAGATGGCCTTAGTGTACTTAACTACTGACAAAAAGTCACTTTCCCTGAATCATTTAGACTTTACTTGTCGTAAACAAAAAACACTACAACAGCAGAAATCTTGAATTTCAGTGCACAAAGCATAATGTAATTATATATGTGTTGATCTAGGAAAGGTATATTAATTGCAGCCCTGTAAAAAAACTTAAGTTATCTTGTAAAGGACATTTCTGTTAAATTTGCATAAACATACTGAAAATAGGCCCACAAAACAGTTTGTTTTATTGACAACTATTCCATGTAAAAAAGCTTTGTAGTGTGACCCCCCCCCCTTAAAATGACAATGTTTCTAATCATTATAAACATGAACAGATAAATATCTGAATCACCTCTCTATGTATTCATAGAGCACAACCTCAATGTACTGTTTTCTTTCTTTTTTGATGAAACAAAATACATGTACATGTATCATCCATATGATATGTCTGCACAGAATAGTAAATAGAATATATGAACAAGGAAACACTTTTAGAGGAATATTGTTTTTGTACACTTGATCAATTACAAAAAGTAATGAGTATTCTATGGAACATGTGTGTATAGCCTGCTATCTTGGCTCCTTGAAACCAAATGATTTTAGAAATTACGTGCAATATAGTAACTTTTAGATTTCAACAGAGTTGTACCTCCTTTATAAAAGTAATGTCTTCATATAACATCTTGCAGAAGGTTGTCCTATACAGGCAGGATACGTTATACTAAAAANAGTGTCTACAGACGACGACGACGACAACGACAACGACAACGACAATGACGCCGACAACGACGACGACGACGACGACAGCACCATACCAATATACGACCGCAAAAATTTTTGCGGTCGTATAAAAAGGGAGTTAATTCTGTTTCTCTACTACTGAACCATCACTAAAAATATCAGTATTTATGGTGAAGGACACCAAATAAAGAATACAGGATTTTCTGATTAAAACTTCACAATATTATTTGTAACTTTTTCTTCCTAGATTACACTATCAAAAATTATTGATGACTTTAACTCCTTATTTAAAAAATGCACATTGACCTATAAATTAAGTATTCGAAAAAAAAAAAAAAAACAGGGCTAAAAATAATAATTTGTGAAAAATACATATATCCTAGGTATAAAAATAGTGAATAAAATACAAAGCTGATTTAACATACAATTTTTAAAAAGATAATTTTTGTAAACATGTTTATCTCCCTATTCACAATCTTCACATATTTTTTAATATTTTATTGCAACTCCCTTTAAAAAATGTAAAAATTGGAGAAAATAAAATAAAAGGTTTAAAATCACATGTATGAGGTCATAAAACTTTTTTTATGATTTTGCTCTCCTAATCCCAATATATTTTTAGATATCACATTTGAGAATTTGAGACAACCCCAAATATTGCTTTCCTAAAACCAATATCTTTTTGGAAATCACATTTGAGAATTTGAGACAACCCCAAATTTAAGTACACAATAATCACAGTATTTAAAAGTACAAACAGAAAATCTAACAAAAAATAATGGATAGTAAAAAAAACAACATACAACCACAAAAATTATTGGCACATGTTAAATCAGATCAACAACTTGTTAATATGTACAATTATAACTCATACGCAAATTGCAAATTAGATTCATGGAATATTGGCATATTTAATAATATACAAGACAATAATATGATATTTCTTTTGATATCAAAAGTTCCTTCCATACAAAAATCCATTGTTTTAATGTTGCAAAAATTCATGAAAAACGAAAGGTCTTCTATCGAAGACTGGCGCATATCTGTTTTTCCCTTCTAATGAGAAACATTTAAGCAATAACAGTACATTATTTGAATACCCGAGGGCATCAATCGTAGATATGACAGTCAAAATGCAGTTTACAGGGGACATGCAGCGGAGCCTGTAAACGGATATTTTGACCATCAAATCAAGATTGAAGCCCTCGGGTATTCAAATAATGTACTGTTATTGCGATTCTAATGCAATTAAAAGATTTCATGTTCTATTTTGACTTGTGTTTTTGTAACCATATTAGAAACCAGACTAAACAGGGAACCTGCATTGTCCCAGGTGTGTAGATGGTGGAATTGATAGTCAGTTCTGACAAATCAAAACTTCTGTTATATAAATATTAGGGGTGTAACGATACACCTACCTCACGATTCGATACTTATCGCGATACAAGGGCTACCATTCGATGCGTTTCGATTCGATTCATTCTTGCGTCATTTTTATCAGTGACAGCTAGGTAATGACAATATTTATTCTATGATGTGTATATAATTAATGTAAACTACTTTCATTGTAAATTGTACCAACAACTACAGTTCTGATACTGAAAACTAATCTCAGATTTTTATTATTTAGTGATTTTTAGCAAACTCAAACTGGAAGTTTAAGAAAATCTAAGTAATTGTAAATAATCCTCTCTGTTCAAAAAGCTGTCTGAGACATACAAACTCTGAATGTTCCTTATTTGAAGCAAACTAAAAAACTACAGTCCGATCTTTTTACACGCCCGTAGTTGGTTTTGTTCGTTACTGCGCTTTAGCGGTAATAAGTCATACCGCTAAAACCAGAAGTTTACATTAGAGTTGTTTCCTCCAACAAAACGAAGATTTTGGGCTTCTGTTGCCAACTTCTCATGAATATTTTGACACATATAGTGAGCAGTTACATAAATAGGAACGTTTATAGTGGAAAAATGTTATTTAAATTGACTACCCTGCAATCACAAGTCATTTTATCTGTGGTTGAGTTGTTAGCTTTCGTTTGTAACATACTGAACATTCCAGATCGAAACCCAATGGAAATACGGGTTTAAAGAACCAAAAATCGAACCAAACAAAAAAATTGTGGTTCATCGAAACTTCGGTGAATCGTTACCCCCTAATAAATATTGCATTGGAATTGTCGGTATCTCCTTTTAATAAGTTAGATATATATGGTCAAACTGCAGATAATTTTAATTTCAATATCACAAGAGGCTATTGATAAGCTAAATAAATTATCTCCACTGTAACCATATATAACTAACTTGGTACAAAAATGTACAGGGAGATGATGGGTAAATGTTTCTCACTATCTCTGGCTATAAACCACTTAAAATAATCAAAAAGAAGAATTAAAATAGTCAAGAGGATTAACACTTGAAAGGCAAAGAAAAAGAGGAAAAAACAGACCTACTTATTATGCAGAAACTAAATTGCATTGAGCTCATCCCAAGCCTGAGATAAATGGCAATAACCATTAAAATAACACATATTCATGTTTATTTCTTCAATGTTGGACTTCAAAACAATAAATTAACAAAGACGACAATAAAATTCTAGTCAATGCCCGTGCATTTCATCTGTGCGAATTAGCCTTTCATTTGCATGAAAATAATCTTTCAATTGCTCGAGGAAACACAATTCATGTGCACGAGTATTTTACCTATGATTAACTTGTTATTTTTATATTTACCTGATATTGAAACTAACTTGTATCTACCAGAAAATATTGATACACATATTTTGTTCAAATCATTCAGTAAACGTGACCATATCAGATCGATGAAAATAATTGGTACATGTAAGAGTCTTTCCTTATTATGTTGTAATTCATTTTTAATTATGTTTATAAAAGTAAAAATGGTTAGACGTACTGAACATAAAATTGTTCATTGCAATGAAAGTAAAAGCTCTCGGCACCATTGCACCCAAAGTCAGTAATGATGCCCAAAGTGTAGGCAAAAACTTTGATTCGTCTTTTGTTTGAGATCAAACAGTTTATGATGATATTACTTGAATATTTCTTTATCATTTTTAGTTAATTTTTGTGAATACCTCATACAAATAACATTGGTTTTTTATACTTCTTTCCGTGAAAATTACAGGTAAATAACTCACGCACTTGAAAGGTACTCTGTTTGCGCAATTGAAAGGTATTTTAATCCCCTAATTTGCGCAATTGAAATGCGACCGTCAATGCAACCTTTGTACCGTGAAACCTGTCTAAACAGGGAAATTTCAAATTTCAGGAAAATAGGTCCAGAAAATAATTTTATTGAATTTTTTAAACAGAGGCTGTTTTAACAAGAACTGCACATATAAATTTCATTAGATGTAATACTTTTGGCACTATTCTGTATATATATAAATTCAACAACTGCTTCGAGTGAGATACAACATTTCAAAATGCGAGATAGTTTAACTTCCAAATTATAAAACATGCGTCTTGATGAGGGAATTAAATATTTGAAAAGGGTCTGTTTAGACAGTTTTCACTGTATAAATTCCATAAATGCATTAAAAGTGAGCTACAACATGTATTAAAATACAGAGATTTAAATTATCAAATTATAAAATGGAGACTGAAGAGCAATTTAAATATTTGAAAATTAACTATAGAGGGTTTAAAATATCATATCTGAAGAGATACAGTTTGGAATCTGTTACTCTATTAACTTGAAGTTGATACTAGGCAAAAAAAATTGCCTTGTTTTTCTTCTGATCCAAAACATATTTGTTTTTTGAACATGACTTCATCAGGCATGGCCACCTTTTTTCAAAGATGGCAAAGAAATTTGACGTCATTAATAAATTTAACCAATCACTGAATGAGAGCAATATTCTCTCTAGAGAGGAGAGACATATTTCTAACACAGGTCAGGAAACATAAAACAGGACAGAAATTAGAGAAATAGAGAACTAAGTTGATTATGGAATTTCTCACATCGACTTAAATAAATTTGCAATTGTTTGAATACAAGTCTTGTCGAGTTTTTAAACATTTGAAAATTTATTTAACAAGATGTGAGAAATTTCATAATTAACATGTTTAATTTGTAGAAAATGTTTTTTTAATGACATAATGTATAACACTGAGGATTATGTTCCGAATGGATTTGGAGGGAAATTTCAGGTTAGTTGTTCTCTCTCTAAAGATGAGAAATATTTTTATCACACTGGTCAGGCGTTGATTAAACTTGCTAGAAATAAGAGAAGACCTTTTTCATACTTAGAATGATAATCAGAGAAAAACCTTACACTATTCAGTTGAATTAAATAGTTTCTAATAATGAGTAAGTCTGAAGTCTTTCCACTGATCCATACAATTATATGAACTTATTTTAGTATATCACCATATACAATAAGAAATGAGTGCAAAGATTTAGTGTTCTGCTCTACTTAAACTGTAAATGAGACATATTTTTTAACTACTTTAAAACCACTATATATATCTGAGACATATTACATGTTCTACAATATTGCTCTATGTAGACAGTAAGACATTAGTTTTGATTGGATGTCCTAATACACTATTCTATTCTACACATGATTTGATTTGCTGTTCTGTTATGTTTCTCCTCTGCAGCGAGAGACATTTGTTTTGATTGGTTGTTCTGTATACTGCCCTATGCAGTTAGAGAGACATGTGTTTTAATTGGTTTAAAATAAATATAGCACTATAAACACAATCTTCTACTGAACTGAAGTGAGTTACAAATATTTCCATGCAAAATCACACATTCATTATTGCTGCCATTGTCATTTCAACAACAAATAGTCTGCTGTTTTGAATGGAAATGTTAATTTTTTTCTGCTGTAGTACCAGCTAATAAAGCTGCAAACATCTCAGATCAGAAGTCATTGAATGGTTCTATTTCAGCATCTGTTGCTGCTGGAACTGACATCATATCTGTCTCAGGATACTCGTCAAAATTCTTTGTATCACCTGCATGTGACAAATTTGGAACTATTGGAGGCTGAAAATAAGAATAATATATACCAAACTTTAAAATTGACTACTATCTTAAAAATTATAAATATTATTATCACAATGTTTTTTTTTATTTTCATTTGATCAATGATGCGAAAAGGATAAGACAAAGTGATACTAACTTCTCTTTTGTACATTTAAGAAATAATTCATGGCAGTTGTATGGTTACTGTCATGTAACCATGGACTGGGCCTTTACATTGGAATTTAACCCAGATCATCAGAGAGGGTTTAAATTTACCATTATAAAGCCCAGCCCATGGTTGAATGGAAATAACCATATACCTGCCATGAATTATTTCGATTCTAATATGACAGAAAATAGAATTTTCCATTCTGAAGAAAACCTAAGAGAAGGTGGATTTCTTGCCTCCGGTTGATATTTTACGAAAGGATGATGTTGATGTCTGTGTTTATGACATCACAATACACAATCACGTTTTCAAACAGATGCAAATTCAAAATCCAAATTGACAGCAAAACAAAACACATTTAGTGTCTGAATTACATGGTTCAGTACTAAAATGTTCTTAAAACCTTTATATCCCTTCATAAACTTAGACATACAAATCAAAAACATGGTTGTTCTGCATCTCTTTTACTCTTATTCCGATATCATTTGCACATGTGCAAAGTATGAGTTTATTGAGTATTATACTGGTTGAATTAACAACAGCCATTTTAGAATTAACATTCTAAAATATAATACACAGGGAATGAAAGATGATATTTTGTTAAATTTTAGAAACTAGAGGTAATGACCTAGACAAAGATTGCGTCCAGGAGAAGCAGATACTAAAGAAATATAGTTTCCATAACGAGAACAAGCTGATTATGAAATTTCTCACATCAAGTAAAATAAATGTTTGAAAGCCAGGCTTGCCGAGCATTTAAACATTTGAAAATTTATTTAACGAGATGTGAGAAATTTCAAAATCAACATGTTTAAGTTGTGGAAAATGTTTCTCTGATGACTGCAGGAAAAACACTGAGGATTGTTTTCTGAATAAATTTGGCAGGAAATTTCATGAAACTTGTTCCCCTCTCTAGAGGGAACAAATGTTTTCACACCGTTCAGGAAATGTGAAAATTGGATAGAAATTAGAGAACCAGTCTTTCATCTGAAAGAACTGGAGATGCCCCCTGCACCAGGCTTGTGCAGTGGAGAACTTGAGTGAGGGTACAATGACAAACCTTTGTAAAGCAAGTCTCAGGAAAATTTTGTAACATCAATAACAGACAAAAGTAAGAACACTCTAACATTTTTATTTCAAATGGTGAAACAAAACTGCTTGATGTCCTTATCATAAACATATGTGAAAATAAAAACTTACTGTTAATTTTCTGGCTATCACATCCTCCCACACAATATTTTTAAACCATTTGTGCCTTTTGCAGTCCTCGGTACCATTCTACAAAAAAAAAGCAAAACTCATATTCAACAAAAAAGTCTTGCAACTGGGTTTGTTAATCTTGTTCAATCTAGAAACTTCTGGGTACATAAACTGTAACAGAAATTAACACTTTTTCAAAAGAATATAACACAATAAAACAAATATTATTACTCAGACATTATACTTTGGTGAAAAATGTTATCAAATCACAATTTTATTGTAAATTCCGCTGCTGAGTGTATTAAATAGCTATGACTAAATTAACATGTATGTTTTTGTAAGTTTTGAGTTGACAGAGCAATATACTGGGTTCAGGTAAAAGGTGTTCAAAGTCTGGAAGTGAAAGCTGTGAATTATTAATATGGTTGAAGTGCATATTTTAAACTTATAACTGTGATAGTAAAATCTTGTCCATAACTTAAGAAACAGTATGGTCTAAGGAACTTGTTTCTTCTTTTTCAAGTTTTTCAGTTACTGGGAAAGTACAATTGTTTGTGGGGTTCCAATTTTCGTGGGTTTCATGGTTCACTAAAACCACGAAATTAAGTTCCCGACAAAATGCATATTTTCCCCAGAGTTTTAATGTATGGCAATTGAAACCACGAAATTAAGTGCACATGAAATATTGATATTTCTTTAAACCACGCAAATTTATGTCCACGAATAAAAGTATTTTCACAGTATACCTATTAACTTTCAAGTAAGTTCCTGTTCACTAAGTATAAAATAGGTAAATGCATATTCTTAATGCATGCATTGTTGTGTGTGTGTGCTCTCAGAATCGTTGTATCATATGTTTTTTTATGTATTTTCCTTACTGGTCTCTCCCTTTAATTGCTTTTGACTTTTGTTGTCACTTTTATTTGCTCTATTTTCATGCTTTTTTGGACATTTCACCTCCTGTTTGTTGCTAAGGTATTTGTTTGCACCATTTAAATTTGTATCATGTCTAGAAATAAGACAAAAACACAATTTTTTCGCGAAGCAATAAAAAAATGTTCCTGCAGAAGGTTGATGGTACCATTGTATGATACATGTATTAGCACAAAATATTGTAATATAAGGATTTACTTTTGTCATACCTTCATATTTCCAAGCCTTTTAGTTCTATCCTGTACCAATAATTTCTTTATTAAATCCCTGAAAAGTTTAAACACTGTTTACATGATCTATTAAACATTTTTCACACCATGAATTGTATTTATTTAATTTTTTCGTATATTGGTAGTATTAATATGAGCTAAAATTAATTTGAACAGAATTTGTTGTGGCTGGTTCACTAACTGCATACAAAAAATTGAATGGGATCATTAGTGCATGAGTTAGGGCTGAGGTCCACCATCTATGTGCAGAATTGGTATGTCTAAAAGGAGCCTTTTCTCCATATATCAGTGTTTTTTAGATATCAGTTTTTTTTTAACATTAGACTTCACAAGCATCCAGGAGACATAGAAAATTTTGGGAGACTTATTTTTTGGGTCTGCCCCCCTCTCCCCTTTAGCAGAAAGGCTGGATGTGCCACTGTAAACCACTGTTCAGCCTCTATAGTTGTAACATCCCGCTAGCTAGAAATGTTTTCATTGTTCCCTTTTGTGTTGAAGCCATCAAAGTTTGACTGTATATGATTTGTTTCTTCTAAGACACCAATTGTAAAATGTTCAAAACTTGTTTCTTACAGGTAAAGGCTATACTGTATGGTTGTTATATTTCACGGGGTATTAATTTTCGCGCAATTCACGTTTTACAAGATATGAGCGAAATTTTATACCCGCGAATATATCACTGTATCTCTGAATATAAAAGAACATAACGATTTAAACTAAAAAGCCGCGAATATAAAACCCTGCCAATCAATCAAAGACTGAAAACCGCGATAAATTTCGTACCGCGAAATATAAAGCACTATACAGTATTAAAATTCTAAGAAAAGTACAAGGTAGCATAGCATACCAATATTCAGGTCACATTATCAGTTATAAGATATAATACTGACAATAACATGGAGATGTTTACATTCTGTAAGGTATGAGACCGGGTGTGTTGACAGGGTATTAGCATTGGACATGTTTACATTACGTAATTCTGTAAGGTATGAGACCGGGTGTGTTGGCAGGGTATTAGCATCTCCTGCCTTGCACATCACCAGTCATGTGATACCTCCTAGTCATGAACAAGTCAAGTTCAATATTTCTTTAATGACTCAATGATCATACTTAGCTACAGGATCTAAATGTCTTGGCCATTCTAATTTTCCTTCTAATATCTTCTCGTAAATCTTGAATGTGTTCTCATCAAAGAAGGGTGGAAATCTGGAAATAAAATATACATTTTTTTTTAATCATTTGCAACTAAATGTTAAATGTAAATTTTTATCATAATTTTCACATTTTTGATACAAAACAATTGCATTCCATGTAATTTTTTTATCAAGACGTGCTAATTTTTTCATAATAAGGACAAATATGCCTGAAAGTTTTGTTCACTTTTCAGATTTTCAGTTACAAAAACTACCCAGAAGTTGCATTATATTTGGAAAATGTATGATGTTTTAAACAAAAATTTGAAGGTCATGTTTTGGCCTGAAATATTTTCAAATTACAATTCTCCATGTCACTTTACCAGACTTAGAGACCCTATACAAGAATCAAATAAGAAAACTATATCACCCAAATCATGCAGTTTTGAGGGATGTTCTTCAATAGGATTTACATTCTTTTACTAAATGATCTCTTGCTAACAACAAATATAACAGTTTTGAAATAAATATGTCAGAAAATGGTCCAAACAACTAGATTTCAGTTGGGAAAGTAGCTTCAAAAGAGGTTTTCTAGCTATGTCAACAAAAACTGGCAGACATCTGGAATACCCTATATAAAGACATTGACACCCATTTCAGTGTTTTGGCTTTACGATGGCAGATGAAATAGGAGTACCAGCTATAAACTTCTGACCTTAAAATGATAAGCAGTATTACATATGAATTCAGGCCAAGAGCAAATATTTTTGTTGTTTATAGAGCAGGGCTTGAACTCACTCTGCGGAGACCTAATAAGTCCGGGCTAGTAAATAAATAACCCAGATCACTAGCAGTCCTGAACCCCCTTTCATTTTTATGCCTTCAGATCAAGGATCATGGGGCATATTGTTTTTGTCCTGTCTGTTTGTCTGTCTGTCCATGTGTCCAAAACTTTAACCTTGGATATAATTTTTGGCCTTTTAAAGATAGACTTATAATACTTGGCAAGTATATAGATCTAGTAAACAGGAAAATAAGTACCTGTATGCAAAACAAAAATTGATCAGGTCAAAGGTCAAGGTCATAGAGGTCAAAATTTAAGATTCCATTTTCATATGTTTTTTATGCAAAGAAAGATAACTCTAACTGAAATATGAAGATTCCAAATAATAAAATAGGTGCTGGGGGCATATGTAGTGTTTCACAAACACATATTGTTTTATTGTACTTAATTTCCTGTGGTTTCTATCAACCATAACAGACAATTTTCAGATGTTATACAATTACGGCCTTTTGCAGAGGTGAATACGTTTTTTTATTGACCTGCAAACCAATATTCATCGAGACCCATGGTGGAAGTGAATATCTGTGTTTTCAGGTCAATAAAAAAAAGCATATTCACCGATACAAAAGACCATGATAATGCTTTATTATATAGTTCAATACACTATGACATCATGAAGTGAATACCACTTCAGCAGGTGAATATGTTTATCTATCCAGGATTTTGATGCATATATATATAGTGTAAAATTAAGACAACTATATAACAATGTCTATTATTGTCTAGTCAATGTTTATTGAAGACTTTCAAAAGTTTTGACCTGTCAGAGCAAAGATTACTTCCATGAGTGTAATATCAACTAATATCTAATAATCCTCATAACCATAAAAAAATAGGTAATTCATTGTTGACCTTAAACTTCATGGACCCTTAAAGAGTTGGTTATACAATAACAATGCATATATTTACTTAAATAATGTCACAAATCCTTTTAAGTATGGCTTAAGTAAGGTCAGTGGTCAAAATAGTGACAGAATTCTTTAGGTTTTATTTCTTGTACAGATTGCCCCTGGAATTATTGTAATGATGTGTAACTTTGTTACAATTTCACAAATAATATGTTAGGTTTAAAAAATATTATCAAATTAGGCATTATGACGAGGGTAGTAAAAGGTTATTTTCCTTCAGCATAAATGACCATTTTATGATCTTTATGATTATATGTACATGGCATATAGCTCTATAATGTTCCCTGGATTGTATATCATATAAGTTTGAATGGGACCTATAATATCGCATTACTTCAATTTTCAAGATTGCATTAAAATTACATTGAGTAATGTTGGTACTGTGATATAATGGGACCTGCTATACAATGAGAACACACTCATGATGATGCCTACCCTACAAGCATTTCATAGATAAGTATTCCTAGAGACCACCAGTCAACAGCTTTATTATGTCCCCTGGATTGTATAATTTCTGGAGCAAGGTATTCTGGAGTACCACACAGCGTCCATGTTCTGAAAAAAAAAAAAATATGATTCAACTTTCAGAATTACCCGTTTCCAATTGTGAATGGATGTCTCCAAGTTTTGTGGAAAAAATGGAAGAATGTGTCCATGGGACACGGATGCCCCAGACTCCATGCAATCGAAACCCTTTAATTATTAAAGGCATAACTATGTACAATATATATCAAATAATTATTAAAAAGGATCAATCTCCAGTGATAAATAGGCAGTGGAACTGGTTTGGTTTTGATATAATGCGAAGTTCCAACAAATAATCTGAGAAACAGTCTTATGTGTAATAATAATCTATTTTTAACAACTGTGACCTTGACCTTGGGGGTATCAACCCTTAAATGTATGGGGTTATGTCTTTTGTGATAAGTAAGCAAGTGACCAAGTTTGGTTTTGATCAGATGCAGGATACTCAAGTTATCATCCGGAAACCAATTTTTTTTTTTGAAATTTGTGTCCCTTTTTAGCAACTGTGACCTTGACCTTGGGGGTAACAACCCCCAAATCAATAGAGTTCTGTCTTAAATTATAGTTAGGCATGTGACCAAGTTTGATTTTGATCGGATGCAGTATATTCCAGTTATCTTTCAGAAACCAAAATTTTATTGAAATTTTAGTCTATTTTCAGCAACTGTGACCTTGACCTTGGGGGTACCAACCCGGAAATCGATAGGGTTCTGTCTTGGGTGATAAGCAAGCATGTGACCAAGTTTGGGTTTGATCTGATGCAGTATACTCAAGTTATCTTCTGGAAACCAAAATTTTATTGAAATTTTAGTCTATTTTCAGCAACTGTGACCTTGACCTTGGGGGTACCATCCCGGAAATCCAAAGACTTCTGTATTGGGTGATAAGCATGCATGTTTTGATCTGATGCAGTATACTCAAGTTATCATCCGGAAGCTAAAATTTTATTGAAATTTTAGTCTATTTATAGCAACTGTGACCTTGACCTTGGGGGTACCAACCCACAAATTGATAGGGTTCTGTCTTGGGTGATAAGCAAGCATGTGACGAAGTTTGGTTTTGATTCTTGTAGTATACTCAAGTTACTAGTATCATCTGGAAACCAAAATTTCATTGAAATTTTAGTCTATTTTTAGCAACTGTGACCTTGACCTTAGGGGTGCCAACCCGGAAATCAATAGGGTTCTGTCTTAGGTGATAAGTAAGCATGTGACCAAGTTTGCTTTTGATCTGATGCATCATACTCAAGTTATCATCCGGAAACCAAAAAGATGGACGTACGTACGGACATACAGAAGACCTTAATGACCCTGACTGTCCAGTGGCAGGGGCATAAAAAATACCTACAATAGAATAAATTTGTGCTTCCCTTTGTAACAATGAGAGATGCAATAAATAGCACTGAATTCCGTGGTTTTCAGTGTAAGAGCTCCGGCTGACTCTGTGATGCAATAATCATTACCACCTGAAGTGCCAACATAAAGTATTTTAAATGGCAATGGCACCTTCTAAGCCTCTCCTCTCTGTATTTGGACATTCAAAAAATGATTGAAACTACGAAGACAAAACTCAAGAACTTGATATTCCAGCTATGACATAACATCCTTTAATGTTCAATGTTTTGTATCAAAATGCTTGTGCTTAAAATTATCAAACTAGATTTTGATGAATAGTGACAAATTTTATAACTGGCAAGATTTTTTGTATTTGCATCAAAATAATTAACCATGTCCCATAAAGTTAATGTTTTACTGTGTTTACCATGGGCTTAAGCCAAAGCTAGGAATATTTCATCTACAAATAAAGGGCTACGCCTAGCGCAGCATGATACGACCACAGCATGTCGTCCACTAAAATTGGAAAAAGTGTAATTTAAAGTGAGTATGGACATAGGAAAGAGCTTGACACAATAATAAGATGGACACAATAAGGAGATTGACCCAGTAATTAGCTGGACACAAACTAGGGAAAATAAAAATTAGCCCTTATGGCTCCTTATGATTCCTCTTTGACCCTTAATAGCTTAATAGCTCGGAAACGGTAAGAGCTACGTCCAATCCATTGACATGCTGCTAAAAGCTTATATCAAG
The DNA here is from genome assembly GCA_002080025.1 of Modiolus philippinarum. NCBI lineage: Eukaryota > Metazoa > Mollusca > Bivalvia > Mytilida > Modiolidae > Modiolus > Modiolus philippinarum. Next base: position 226,023 of record MJUU01063980.1, read on the forward strand.
AGAAATCAAAAGAAAAAAATTCCATCAAAATCTGATCAAAAATAAAATTGCATATTATTTCGAAAAAAAATGCAATTTTGGCCCCTTAGACCCAGTAAGACCTATGCCAAATCCATTGACATATCACTGAAAGCTTACATCAAGAGGAATCCAAAGAAAAAAATCCCATCGAAATCCGATTTTGGCCCCCTTCGGCCCCTCATAGTTGGGTAAGGAAACAAGTTACTAAAAATCTAATAGAAGAGCAGAGAATCCTTTGGAAAAAATTGCATCGAAATCGGACTAAAAATAAAAAATAGTAATGGTGGATTACATGATACCCTGCCACGTTTCACAAAATTTCGAAGTATCAAGGGGCATACTCCAGAACCCCTTGGACCTCTGAACCCATATTCGAACTCGACCTGAGTTTTGTGGTGAACAAGCTACATACCAAGTTTGAAGACTGTATGTTATTCCGTTCAAAAGTTATCAGTCGGAAACCTTCAAATTATAGCCTGGGCTAAAGCATGTGCCAAGAAACATCATACTAAAATTTGAAAATGATCCGTTCACTGGAACCAAAGTTATGCTGTCCACAGAGACAAAAATACCCAATTTTACCCCTTTTTGGCCCCTTTTTCTGAAACGGGTGGGGCCACAAACCCGAAATTAAAATCTGGGATTGCCATTATGCCAAGACACCACATACTGAAATTTGAAGATGATGCGTCACCTAGAAACAAAGTTATGCTCGCCACAGACGCCGACGCCGACGACTGCACCATACCATAATACGACCGCAAAATTTTTGCGGTCGTATAAAAACTCAAGCTCATGTTAAAATAACACCCATGTTTTATTCCTTAAATAAAAAAACAATATTATGGGATACAAATATCTTAAATATCTTAATGTTAGGAACATATGCCAGAAGGACCTTGTTCTTTTGGTGGGGTAAAAGGAAAATAACTCTTAATTTAAAAAAAAACAAATATTTATTACATAATTATTATTTTCCTGGTTTCTTCATTACATGGCAAATCATGTGATATTTTCATTAAATCAATTAATGATAAAATCTTTGGTCCCAAAAATTTCAAAACATTGTATACAAGGTCGTTACTATTTTGATTTTTTTATGATATGCATGATACTTAGAATGTCATTAAATTTACATGGTTAGCTGGTGACAGTACTGACAAATATCTCAATTGCAAATTTAAATGCATATATACTTCAGACATTGTGCAAATAAAATTCAGGTGTTTAAATGAAGGTGAATATCAAACAATAATATAATACAAGGAAGCAGGATATATTTAACATTTATGTCCCGTAATTTATAAATTTTCCAAACCTTGTGCATGGTTTGTGTCTATGTGCCACTTCAAGTCCCGCTGCAGACCAACTGATTTCTATAGAAATCAGGAGGAACAGACACACAGACAAATTAATTGACAAAGAAAATGTTTCCACTGGACACAGATGCTCCCTGTCAGAAGTAGATGAATAATGGACTTGAAAAGGGGAGACACTGTACAAATCATCATACCAAAGATTCAGACCAATTATGAACCTTCCAGAAACATGCAAACTGACAACTACCAAGATAGGCAAACTTGATATTTGAATATTTCATACACAGAACAGTATGGTATAACAATGTTTTATCTCATCATTAAAACATCTATACCATGACCCAACTTGTAATACTTTTTTATCTACCCTGGGACCACCAGGACAGATTATTTTACAAATAAGCATTAAATAGATCAATGCACATAGTTACATCAAGAAAGCAAAACTGAATCAAAAATAATTTTTATTTTTTCAATATGCTTTGCTACGCTGTTCGCCAATAAAAGCAATTAGCATTTGGCAAAATCATCAGCTTTTTTTCTCTCTGTAGGTACAGTAGATAAAAATAGAAAATCTTCAGACACACAGTTATTTATTAATACATCAATCAAACTATAGATGACATAACGTTGTCATTTTCTTTCAGCTGGCAAAAAAAACCATCAGACCAAGAAATACTACCACAAAACAAAAGAAATCATCTGATTATTTTTTCAAAAGGTACATTTACCCAAGATAAAACAAATCTTCAATTTAACATATCTGTATCTGCTGTTAAATAAATTTGACAATTTGTTTTGGCACAAGAACAAACTTAGGGGCAAACCATCTCAAGTTTGAAGTCATTTTTACTTCTGAGGGATAAGGTCGACTGGTGCTTTATCCTTAATTAACTAAGAAACAGACAAGATCATGTGTTTCCTTTTAATCGTATGGAAAATTATGACAAGGTTAAGTCAACTTCTTTTTTCTTGTTGATTAAAGAGTAATTGGGGGCAGTTTCAACAGAGGGCCTTGAGGGGACCCCTTTTCAGGTAAACATGCTTCAAAATGTTCAGTTGTATTTTTTTTCTTTCATCTATAGAAACCTGTGGAACCATGTATATTTTTACAAATCACACGCACAAAAGGAGCTACAGTTTAAAATGATCTCTTGATGTATTATACAAAACCACAACTCCAAGACTGCAACAGCTTCATTTCTGAACAATAACCTTTTTCTCAGGGATCAAAAGTTCTATTTACTCCTTCAGAAAAGGCAGATTAAACAATAAAGTTTTAGAACAAATTTGGTTGTTTTGAGCAAGTAAAAGCATTCATGAAGTTTTACATTTAATAAAAACTAAGTCTGTTTACTCAACCCCCAAAAAATGTGTCCACATGTTGGATAAATATAAGGATCTATAACCATACCAGTTTCTCCCTGTTGACAAAATGAATGTATAAGATACATTCAATGTTAGGTAGGTTGAAAACAGAATTGTTCAAGAAAGGGAATTACGAGTACAATATGGCAATAGAGTACAGATGCTATGAATATTATACAATTATGGCACTTCCACGAGATCAATATGGGGTTTAACGGAGCAATAAAGTAATATTGAACGAGGGTTTACCCCCGAGTTCAATATTATCTTTTGCGCTCCGTTAAACCCCATATTGATCAAGTATAGAAGTGCCATAATTGTTTTATTATATTTGATTGACATGGCTTAAGTCACTGGTGACAAACATCGGGGGCGTGGTTTATCTATTTTGGGTGTAAAAGTGGTGTGGCTTGGAAACGTCAATCAAAGCAAGTGTGCAATATGATGATTTATCATGATCAACTGTGCAATATGATGTTTTATTGAGTAGGTGTGTTTCTTTACTTTATACATAGAAATAAAAGTACAAATATAATAATCTTGCATATTTGCTTTTAATCTAAACTATATACACTAGTAGACACTATATACTGTATATCTGGTTATTTTGGCATCAGGTTTTGTTCGCAATTTTGGTGTAAAACATGAGGCCAGTAAAAAATTTTGCTAAGTTAATAATTCACGTTTTTATACTACATATAATGCATGTGAATGGACAGTGAAATTTACGTGAAGGCTAAAATTAGCACATGGTTGCCAACCGCGAACATAGCAAAAATTAGACGCATGCAAAAAAATCCCGATATATGGTACTAATATATATATACAGTTAAACTTAGATGTCTAGAACTGCAATAACTCAAAACACCACTGATGTTTTGACCAGCTTTTGTTGTTTGTTTATCCACATTGCCAACTCAAACTGTTTTCATCGGCTCCTTGCATGTTTGAGCCATCAAAATTCCACATTGCCAGCTCAAACTGTTTTCATCGGCTCCTTGCATGTTTGAGCCATCAAAATTCCACATTTCCAGCTCAAACTGTTTTCATCGGCCCCTTGCATGTTTGAGCCATCAAAATTCCACATTGCCAGCTCAAACTGTTTTCATCAGCCCCTTGCATGTTTGAGCCATCAAAATTCCACATTGCCAGCTCAAACTGTTTTCATCGGCTCCTTGCATGTTTGAGCCATCAAAATTCTACTGTATTTCTGTAATATCATTTCATAACCTTAAAATAGTCAAGGAACACCAAAATTATCAAAAACAAGCCTAAATTCCCAAACTTGGGGGATGTCTGTATGTAACAGTGCAACTAACAGTTCTTGAAACCAAACAGGTGAAATATTGCTTATATTGGCAATAAGTAAGAAACAATTAATCAATTAATGTAAATGACCAAATAAAAAAAATAAGTATATCTAAGGGCGATCGGTATTAACATATATACAAGTCAGCTGATCTCTTCCACTCCATTTCACACGGATATTTTCTGGTCCTAGTTTTATATTTTATAATTCTTTCAAATATGTTAATAGTTATACAAAAGGCTTGTATTGATTAACTGAAGTGTGTATCATTTTAAAGAGACATTTAATTACGATTAAATAGTATATATAGGGATCAAAAGACCATGTAATATTGGAACTATAGTCTGTTTCTTTTATGTCAAAAAATAAATGAAACTTGTTCTTTGAAGATTCTATGGTTTTATATCAAAGATAAATAAAGGGTTAAACACATAACCTATGACTGATACAATAAGATGGAGACTGAATAAAGTTTCAATACATTCCCATGCCCCTTTTTTGGAACACACAATAATTTCAGTTTGAATAAAAAATACCAATTTCAGGATAGCTGGTAAAAACAGTTTCTACAGGAGTCTAGGATGATGTTTATTTCACTGAACTTGATTAATCTTTATTCAGGGGCAGACTCCGACCTGCCGTTGGGTGTGGGATTTTCTCACTGTTCATTGAAGATCTTATGGTGGCTTTGAGTTGTTATTACAGTGGATTCCTGTTAATTGCATACCTTATTTGTCAGGAAAAATTATGCAATTAACAGGAATAAGAGGAGTTTTCAATCTTGCTGTAAAAACATGTCAATTAACTTGAAAACTGTCAAATGATGAGTTAATCATTAAACAAACACATAGATTACAGTCTGTTTTTACAAAATTATTAATTGATTTGACATTTCATAATTAGATATCTCATTTTAATTAGTTTTTCAGAATAATTTGCTAAAAAATATATACTTTTAATGTTAAATTTCACAAAACATGTCTTGATTTGAAAATGAAACTATTCAATTAACAGGAATTTCTTAACTATTCAATATGCAATTAAAAGGAATGAATAATATAGAAGCATATAGTAAATGGTTTTGTGCAGCAGAATTGTATGCAATTAATAGAAATATTCTATTAAGAGGTATGCAATTAAATGGAGTTGACTGTACTCCCCTATGGGTCGTTGTCTCTTTGACACATTCCCCGTTTCCATTCTTTTTTCTATTGTATGTCAATGGCAACAGAATATATAATTACTCTAAAGAAACAATTTAATCAGATAATTAATAAAATTGTTGTATGAATATGAGGGTAATAACAGATCGAAGTACTGAACAGAATTGTCAAGAACCAAGGGGCAGAACGGACAGCTGCATGTGCAAAACCATGGTGAAAAATTGTAAACCGCAATGGTCCTGACTTGTTACTGGTATTTCAAAAGAAACGGTATGTAAAACTGGTTTTATGGCTTGCAAAACTTCCATCTATTGTAGCAGTGTCTGGTAGCAATTCAACATGAAAAAAAGTCAAGTTTCACTATTGAACTTATTTGTACATGTACATATAAAGTGAAAATTGTTGTGGCTCTGCAATCTACATGATTTGACCTTCTTACTATTAGATATTTCGACCAAAAAAGTAGATTTTTCTATCCCTTTCCCATATCAATTTGTTGTCAATAAGTTGTGCATATATCACAAACTCAATCGGTGTGATATGCATTTATGCACATCATATCACATGTTTTTGTTTATTTTGCATAAGTTGTTGTCAGTTCAATTTCAATAGTAAACAAATTCCAGATAAGTGAAGATTAGATCTTTAAAGTTACAGAAAAAATCATAAACATGTAATTTTATTTAAATCATTATCTCATTTGTAAATATTTGTGTATTTAATACAATGTATATAAAAAGTCATGTTACAGACATGCTTTTTACAAGGGTATGAATGCCCTTTACCATTAATCATGAAACAGCTTTTTTCTGCTACTGTTAACATTTTAATTGATCAAATTTTTACCATTAACCATCAAAAGAGTACCCCCATTCACACCCTCTTTTCCGTATAATGATAAATGTAATAAATATATTTTAATGATCATTATCAAATTTGTCAAGCTGATTCTTGTAGGCTACTGTTAATGCAAACTACATGTAATTCCATACCCATGGTTTAGACATTCCAGACAAAATGTCCATTTATTTTCAATATCAAAGGTGTTTATAATCAAAGTTTGACACAAAGATCAATAATCAATTCTTTTTTGTCTTAAAATTACATGTACATGCTTCAACCTGTGTGTAGGGTACTATATGTTCCTATCACGTCAAAATCAAATACAGAATGTTTTTAAAGGACTTTAGTTGTTGATCTTGGTAAAAAAAAAGTGAAAGGAAGGTAAAATTATAATATCAAGTGCCCAAGAAACTGTGTCAGTCTCTCACTTTGTTGCACCTCCAATATTTTAAAACTCAAAAAGGAAAAAAAAAAAAAAATAGGAGTTTCATAAAACATGTCTCCTGCATTGCAAATGAGCTATTTANCTCTGTGAACCTCTATCAAAATTTCAAGTATAAGGTGAACAATGAGATTATGTGAACGAGATATTCTAAAAGTTTGGTTGGAATTTGACTTACTATTTTGAAGTTGTGAAACAAATTAACCAGGATGAAGGAAGACTGTGGATTCTGAAGCAGAATGATGGAAGACTGTGGAGCCTAAAGCAGGACGAGAGAAGACTATGGATCCTAAAGCAGGACAAGGGAAGACTGGATCCTAAAGCAGGACAAGGGAAGACTGGATCCTAAAGCAGGGCGACAGAAGACTATGGATCTTAAAGCAGGACAAGAGAAGACTGTGGATCCTAAGGCAGGACAACAGCGCTAGCAGACTGTGGATCCTAAAGCAGGATGAGAGAAGACTATGGATCCTAAAGCAGGACGGTAGAAGATTGTGGATCCTAAAGCAGGACACAAAAGACTATGCAGCATTAAGCAGGAAAACAGAAAACTATGGATCCTAAAGCAGGACAAGAGAAGACAGTTGAGCCTAAAGCAGGACAAAAGAAGACTGTGGAGCTTAAAGCAGGACAAAAGAAGACAGTTGAGCCTAAAGCAGAACAAGAGAAGACAGTTGAGCCTAAAGCAGGACAAGAGATGACTATGGATCCTAAAACAGGACGAGAGAAGACTGTTGATCCTAAAGCAGGACAACATCAGACTGTGGATCATAAAGCAGGACAAAAGCAGACTGTGGATCATAAAGCAGGACAACAGCAGACTGTGGATCACAAAGCAGGATGAGAGAAGACTGTTGATCCTAAAGCAGGATGAGGGAAGACTGCGGATCCTAAAGCAGAACGACAGAAGACTGTGGATCCTAAAGCCAGACTTGGTAATACAATCTTAAAGCAGGAAGACTGAAGACTATAGATCCTTAAGCAAAACAGAAGACTTTGAATCCTGAAGCAGAAAGACAGATGACTGTAGCTCCTTAAGCAAAACAAAGGAAGATTGTGGATCCTGACAAGGGAAGATTTAAAATTGAGGATCAGCAAGCAACATGGAAGACTATGGATCCTAAAGCAGGACAACAGAGGACTGTGGATCCATAAGCACCAAGACAGGAGACTGTGGATCCTTAAGCAGGACAATGGAAGACTTAGGGGTTCTACTATGATTACAGCAGGCAACAGCAAAAGCTTATCGTTGACAACAGAAATAAATGGTGGACAGATAATGAGCTAAACATAAATAAAACAATCATGGTACGAAAAAAATCTGCTGATTTTTGAAAGTATTTTCTGCCTCCCTTCTGATTGAAGTAAATCTAAATGAAGGTTGTTATCTTCGGCATGTTTAGTAGTTATATAATCTTGATCAAAGACCACTGCCAATAATACTTATACATTGCAAACAAATAATAACATTAGCCTAATTAACAGACAGGCTCATTGTATTTACATGTATATTATTATAGCAGTGTTACATAGGTGTATTTCTCCAGGGAGTCAAACTAGGTGGCTGGTACAAGGCTAAGTTAATGTGAGCTAGTGTAAAAAGAGTACTATCTCATAAGAATAAGAGTCAAATCAGAATAAAAGAAAATGTGTCCATGGGACATGGATGACCCTGCCCAATAGATTTAGGCAAACAGAATGTAGATGAGTGATAGACTTGAAAAAGGGAGACACAGTACAACTCATCATACCAATGCTTTAAATCATTACTGCATACACAAGCTGAGAAATCCTTGACAAAACATTTCTAACTTACATACATAATGACAATGGTAAAACTTAATGCCCCCGTGGCCTGTTGGCGGGGGCATAATAACATGTATATATCTACCTTCAAATAAATCTGTAGATCCAGAGAGAGTTTCCAGAAGTAGCAACCCCCCCTTTTTTTCCAGGAATTTATCTTTATTTCATGCAGAAAGGTACGCAAGGACAATGGTAAAACTAAATGTTCCAGAAGCCTTACGGCAGGGGCACAATTATACATCTACCTTCAAATAAATCTGCAGATCCAGAGAGAGTTTCCAGAAGTAGCAACCCCCCTCTTTTGCATGAATTTTTCTTAATTTCATGCAGAATTGTAGCAAAAATTGACTTACAAATGCAAAACATAGTGGAACCCCATTTTCTGGAAGTTCTAGCTTTTTTTAAATCAAATTTGAAATATATGTACATCCCTCCCACACGTCAATATCACTCCAAAATTAACCATAAACTCTGCACTTTTACAGTGTGAATCTTTACACCAAATCCATTAGTTTTCCGATATAGAAACCACCTACTTAAAATCGACCAGACTGAGCATCATTAAATTTGTGAATAAAAAGCATCAATATTTTAGGCTTCTTATAAATCACTGTACTGCAAGAGATGAATCTATTTTTCCTATCTGATGACTGCAAGTTTTGAATCAATATCTATAATTGTTATAAGTCCTTTAAATCCATGGTTTACAATATATCTGGCACTAACATCTGTACTTAGCAATTTTCATGTTTACTTTTCTCATGTGTTTTGGGGTACAGGAAGACCATCGTTACCTTTTTCAATGGGGATGGTAAAGGGGGGTCCACAACACGAAAGAACGTGCCTAAAAATTGCCGAAAACGAAACACGAGTGATAAAAATGGCCAATCACGAAACAGGGAAAATTGCTGCTCGTAGTATGCCGAAAACTTAAGAAGTCATTATCATTTATGGTAATTCATGCATCATATCTAAAGTTTTTTTTTACCTGAAAGCTCTTAACATCAATGAAAATCTGTGAAATTTTGCTCTGTGATACTTTC
>MJUU01063980.1:235446-279682 GCA_002080025.1 Modiolus philippinarum
GCCAAAAACGTTGCACGAAAATAACCCTTTACCACCCTCTTCAATGTCACAGTGTATGAAAGTCAGTCTTTACTTACAGTCAATCTTTGTTGACCTATCACCAAACCATTTTAAAACGTCAAAACTTGCATGACTGGACAGAAGGTTTTATATAACTATCAAGAGTGGATAAAATATGGTAATAATCGAGATAAAGTGGTGTAATCTTTTTCTCTAATGATGAACACAGAGAATTGTTTTCCGAATAAATTTGGCGGTAAATAGCACAGATTATCCAACACATGTTGAATATGAAAATTTATCTAACAGGTCAGAACCGGTTTTAACTTTAAATATCATTAGAGAAAGATGTTTAACTGTATTTATATGCATATTTTTCATAGGTGTTCTTTGAATTTATGTTTCTTTTTTGTGAACTTGATTTTCAAATATCTAAAACATAGAAAGCAGCCACAGACTGCTAAGCTCACCTCCTTGCGCAGCATTGTCACATGTTTAACATGTCAGTAAACAGGAATGGACTATAATCATTCTTTTAAACAGATTCAGTCATGCATAAATTGTAGTTTACAGACTGCATCCGAAGCATGCATTTTTATTGTCATCCAAAATTGCATTATACATACCAGTATGTTTGCTGAGTGACAAGTCAGTAAGCGGGAATGAACTTTAACCATTCTACCTAACCAACTCGCTAATTCATAAAATGTAGGTCAGAGACAGCACCAGAAGCATGCAATGGTGTTGTCATCCCAAAATGCATCATGCATACCAGTATGGTTGATGTGGGCCATGTCAGTAAGCAAGAATGGACTTTGACCATTCTACCTAACCAAGTCGCTCATGCATAAAATGTAGGTCAGAGACAACATCCGAAGCATGCATTGTTGTTGTCATCCAAAAATGCATCATACATACCAATATGGTTGATGTGGGCCATGTCAGTAAGTGAGAATGGACTTTAACCATTCTACCTAACCAAGTCGCTCATGTGTAGAATGTAGGTCAGAGACAGCATCCAAAGCATGCATTGTTGTTGTCATCCCAAAATGCATCATACATACCAATATGGTTGATGTGGGCCATGTCAGTAAGCTGGAATGGACTTTAACCATTCTTCCTAACCAAGTCACTCATGTGTAAAATGTAGGTCAGAGACAGCATTCGAAGCATTCATTGTTGTTGTCATCCTAAAATGCATCATACATACCAATATGGTTGATGTGGGCCATGTCAGTAAGCGGGAATGGACTTTAACCATTCTACCTAACCAAGTCGCTCATGCGTAAAATGTAGGTGAGAGACAGCATCCGAAGCATGCATTCCAGTCGTCATCCCAAAATGCATCAGGCATACCAATATGGTTGATGTGGGGCATGTCAGTAAGCAGGAATGGACCTTAACCATTCTTCTTAACCGGACGCGGACGCAGACGTGGATGCTAGGGGTATCACATAAGCCCCCCTCACTTCGTGAGGTGAGCTAAAAATAAAAGAGTGATGGCTGCATTTTGAATTGTTACTCTAGTCCTTATTCCAGTTCTGGAAAACTCAGAATTCAATAACGTTATTGAATTTGGTAACTCTGCCTATATTTTCAACCAAAAATTTGTCAAAATTTTAATTGATATTTTCAAATATTTTTTAATGTTTTATAAGCTGTACAATGTAAACTACATGTATACAAATCTATATTAAAATCTGTAGCCAAATAAGAAAGTTTCACTAGGGTTACTAAATTCGGTAACTCATGAGATAAGGGTTTAAATAGTGATGTCTCATGGGTCCCCCAGTTAAAGCCTTGTCATTTTTTATTCAATAGATGGATTTTGATTTCCGTAGACAGAATTTTAGAAAATAATTTATTTCACCTTTTGAAAGTATCCAGATCATGCCAAGTATTTGTAGAAAGTGCCAAGACTTGAATCATTGCAAAGTTACCAAAATCAATAACTCTAAAGTTACCAAATTTGTTAACAGTTACCAAATTCAATAACGTTACTGAATTCTGAGTTTTCCAGAACTGATTCTTGACATCAAACAAACCAATGTTTAAAAGGGCATGGTTCGTCCTTTTGCCAAGCGGGTCTTCTTCATATCTTGCAGTACCAGTACATGTACTCCTGTAGGTAACATAGATTATGTAATCCTATTACAGTGTGGGAGTATCTAATTGAAAATCCTGACTTCTTACCATAGCAATAAAACTGTGAAACTCATTTACATAAAAACAGTTATCTAAACTTCTGTTATTCCCTTTGAATGGTTTGGATTTAACATTCACTTGTAATATTTAACAACAGAAAACCATGCACATTTTCCAAAATCAAAACTTTATGTATGTTTTTTTGTGTGTAAAAGGACATGAAAATAGGTGTTAACTAAGAGTGCATTTCTTTCTGCCCTAAACGATGTAAACGACTACGCGCATTCATCATTTAATCCATTTCTTTCTGCCATTTTAGAGTCAATGTTGGCATCATTGAGGTAAACAATGTAAAGGCAAAATAGTCCCGACACATTTCTTTCTGCATCTTATTTTCAAAGGAATAAGGTAACTACCTCCCATGTGTACAAATATTTTTATCTTTGAACTACAGGTCACAGAAGGTCATTAAACCATGCATTTCATTCGGCCAGTTTAAGGTTTACTAAACGATGCTCATCGTTGACAAAATTACAGGCAGAAAGAAATGCACTCTGAGTTATATGTACATTCAACTCTACTGTATTCAACTGGATATGGTGTATTTTCACTTTAACAAATAACAATATTTAAATATTAATGTTACATAAAATGTAAAACAAAGGCAATCAATGATTACAAAGTTAAAACAAAGGCAATCAATGATTACAAAGTTTGCCTCATTACAGCAGATGATGATCACAAAGAGTTTTACTTGAATGTAAAGCCATTATTCAGAAAAATATATGTAAACGTTTGAATGCTGATCTGCTATCAAAGGTGCATGGATGATCCTACAATTTCCTGTAAATGAGATATGAACTCGGGTGAAAATTTGAAGATAAAGTCAATCATGTTGAAAATGTAGGTCAAAGGGACTAATTTTGCCTTGATGTTGACTTACCACTAAAGGTGAATGCTTATTGCAAGGTTAACTGATCCTATCATATACATTTATTGAAATATGAGCTCAAAATATACCTGAGTGTAGGTTGATCATGTAGAAAAGTACTGAAAAAGGGTTTTGTGTGGATTGAATTTCACGTTTTTGATTCTTAAACCTATTTGGGAGGTTTTATTTTTGTGATTGCCACTTTCCTTTTGTTACATTTGTAATAAAATACAAATTTACACGATGGGACATTTTCGCGAATTTGCGCCAATTGCGAAATAAGCAAATAAACCCCTCCAAAAATTTCCCCTTTTACAATAAGTCAATAAGACTTAGTGACCAACAATCGATATGCAAGTTCAGATGATACTTCTATATATACAGTGCATGTAACGGATACCTAAACTCAAAACAATTTGAATGTAAGCTAATCAAGTTGAAAATATAGGTCAAAGAGACCTAATTTTCTTTAAGGTTGTGAGGTAACTCTAGATGCACCTGAACGCAAAGTTTGATATCCCTACCCTACATAGTTAACAAGATATATACCAAAAGGTGGACACAGGTTCAGATGCAGATGTGGACATGGACCCAGAGGGCACTCAAATAGTCCCAGGTAAATTAAAAATTACCAATGAAACCAACCCTCAAATTTCTAAAGCATTGAAGTGGACTTCAGAAAGGATGTAAGAAAGGATATCTCACAAAAATCTACTAGTATCATTTCACCATCAACTATTAAAACTAGAAGTGGAAGCAGTCACAAACGACAGCTTATCCACTCACCAGCTGTCAAGAAACAATAAGCCTAATAAAATCTAAAGATGTATGAATGTAGAAGGTACATCCGCTGAACATTAAGAGCACTGACATGTAACATATAGTATCTTAGATATAAACATTAATGGGAACTTTAATCCAGGTCAGTCAAGTGTATAATGTAGGTCAAAGTTATCATCTGAAGCTGCTAGACTCTCCAAGATGCATCCACTAACCAAAGATGACTGATGTTACACAGGTAGTATCTCTGACATGAACCTCAAGACATACTTCAACCTTAGTCATTGAAGCATAAAATGTAGGTCAGAGTCACCTACATGTAATTATTAACTGAAGCAGCATCACTATCAAAGATGCATCAACTGACCAAAGATGATTGATGTGCCTCATGTAGTTTCTAAGATATGAACCTTTTCAGAAACTTTACCAGAGTCATAAAAGCATTAAATGTAGGTCAGGGTGACCCAATTATCATCTGAAGTAGCATCATTCTCCAAAATGCATCCATTGACCTAAGATGATTGATGTGCTCCATGTAGTTTCTCAGATCTTGACCTTGATGCAAACTTCGTTAAATGTAGGTCAGAGTGACCCAATTATCATCTGAAGCAGCATCACTCTCTAAGATGCATCCACTGACCAAACATGATTGATGTGCCACATGTAGTTTCTCAGATATGAACCTTAACACAAAAATTTATTGGAGTCATTGAAGCATAAATGTAGGTCAGAGTGACCCAATTTTCCTCTGAAGCAGCATCACTCTAACTGACCAAAGATGATTGATGTGCCACCTGTAGTTTCTCAGATTTGAACCTGGACAAAAGGGATGGACGTCGGACAGGCAAGATGCAATATCCACTCTTCAACTCCAATTGGGGAGGGGATAGTTAAAATGGTATTGCTGAGTGAATATTTATCATGTAGAGTTCAAGCAATTTGGAAGAAGATTCTGGACAAACAGGCGGTAGGACAGTTTGTTTATATGAGTGAATATACATATCTATAATAGTATATCAAGTGCACTCATACAAATTTTACCCCCTGCTGGTACAACTCAATAAAAAAATTATTAGGTAATAAAAATTACTACAGGACTGTTGAAGGGTATAATTTGACAATATGTCAAGGATGTAACTACATTTGAAACCAAGTGTATATGTATTTTAACAAACATGACATTATCTATATTACTTTTACAAGTTTCTAAAATCAATTCAATGTCAGACAGGTGTTGTTTGATTTATACAAATTTCATGGAAATTTAATTTTGGGCTGTTTCAAGGTCTGATGTATTTTAGTACATATATTTACAACAAAATGTGCAAGAGCGCATGCTCCCCTTGGCAAGTATTTGGTCTGAGAGATGCTAACGCAGGGAACAGACATACAGATGCAAATCATATGAATAGATACTTAGAAGATGAACAAGGTCAACAAAACTTGATCATGACTTCTTGCTACAGTACATAAATATTTGATAATCAATCAGACAAAAATTAGAAATCGTCAATGGTATAGAAGTTATATGCATAAAATCCACAAGATATGATTCAACAGAATTTAGTTTTAGATCCCAGACTAAGTGAACTCCAAAGGTGATGTAAGAAAATAACTAAATACACAAACTTATGTAAAGTTAATTCTGCAGATGGTCAATTCAACAACTTATATCTCTTCAGTGCAGATCAAATCAAATCATTTGAGGAACCATAACCAGAGAATCCAATACCTTTGAGCTATACAGTACATTGCTTAATTTGTTTTAAGTCCTATTAAAATACATGCTTTAATAAGCATATTAGAATACTAAAGTAAAAATGGGTTACTGTTATATAATGCAAGCATTAAAGAAACCAGGATATAAAAGTAATCCATGCATTCCCTGACAACATAAACTTTGTGGTGTTACAACTATAATTAACTGCAGCTCACTTTGGGTATTATGCGATTATCTGATTAACAAGTTCGGTTGTATATGGTAAAAGTGATAATCCATTCTTGCAACTCAGAAAAAATATAGAATAATTTATACTTCGGGAATTCATTCTGTTCTAGATAGAATGTCTCTGTCTGTGTTGTGGTATACATAGTTTTGTCTGCTAAGTGTCCTGCTGTAAGGTTTCAAAATGGCTTATCACAAACTGTATTAAAACTACAGTATTTGATCTAACAATAAATTCTACATAGAAACTAATTTTGTTCAGTAAAGGCTCTTTCTGTGTAAGACAGCACATAGAAGACCGGGTCCCCTGAAGCTGTCTTACAAAGGTAAATGTACAATCCAATGTTGCGATTTTCTTCGAAGTCACAGTTTCTCCTACAATAAACTTTGAGAATGATTTGATGTTACAGCTGAAAATTGCACAAGGAATGGAAAATATTACTTTCCCTCAGTTTGATCATTGTATTTTACAAAAGAAATATGTTCAAATTAAAGATCGGGATATCTTCCACTTGTGTGAGAAATTCTACGTCCATTTGCCGCTTTTCACTCAAGACCTACAATTTTCTGGTGGGAAACATGTGGGTATGTGCAATTTCCGGACAAAAACTATGTGAATAACAATCAAACATAGTTAGTGATGTCAAAATTTTAGTTGGAAAATGTATGTACCAACTGGATTCCTGCAGGAAAATAATAGCTTCACAGTAATTGTGAAGGGGTCATTTATATTTGTAGAGTCTGAGCAAGTGGCCATAACTGTAGCAGTAGTTTGTTGTCTTTTGTTTTGGGGTATGTGTTGTTGGACTTGAAGTGCTCTTTACTAGTATCTTTACTATTGATAATTTTACTTATAAAATTGATCATTTCTACCAAATCATTTATGGCAAGATTGACATGAGAAATCAGTTGACGAAAATAACAATCATGTTAAAGTTGTAAATAGATTATTTGGGATTTTCTTTACAAGATATTATAGTATCCACCAGTCATTTATGGCATGATGGATGCGAGATATCAAATGGCATTTTAAACCTTGTATTTTTCTGAAGATAGCAACGGGTACACTTACTACTCTCATTTCCTGTGCTGTATGGTAAACTCTTAATATCCCCTACTCCAATCTTACCTATCTTCCAACTTCTTTGCAAAACCAAAATCTGTGATTTTTAAATGTCCTTCTCGATCTAATAATAAATTCTCTGGTTTAAGGTCTCTATAGACAATGTTTTTAGAATGTAAATAGTCCAAAGCAGATATGATTTCACAAGCATAAAAGTTTGACCAACTATTATTAAATCGTCCATAGTTCCTGAGATATGAAAACAGCTCTCCACCCGGTACAAATTCTAGAAGCATGTAAAGATATGTCTTGTCATGATATGCCCATAACCTGAAACACACAAATAGAAGTATTTATAAAATTAATAACTGTTTACTCTATTTCAGGTTCAGGCTTCATATTCTGGTTCATGGGATAATAGACCACCTTCTTACTTTTTTTAAATGAATGAATTGCGCCGGTTGACCTGGGGTCAATCGACGCAAATTGCGTCACTAAACATTGTGACGTTGGAAAATCTATATTGTGACGTAAAAATTTTCCGGGAAAATTCAAGTAGTGGAAAGTCGTCTATATCTCTTAAATTATCTTCCATTTAAGGCGTTTTCATAAAATATATCAAAAATACAATGTTGTGCCACTAGCATGATACAAAAAGATATATCACCACAATGTGCTGATAAAAGTCTAACTTTTGAGTAAGTGTTAAACTAGACTCTACAGTACTATTCAAGATCACTGATTGACTTTCATTCTTGTATGTATGCATCACTTCTAATTTCTGATTCTGAGCAACTTGAATGTAAAACTCAACGAGTCAAAAATCGGCTGCCATGGAAATGTTCAATGTAAGTAAATGTAACATTTCACATTATTATATAACATCTAATTATAAAGTGAAAATTGTAAATCTGCTAAAAAGACAAAAATAAATTATATTTTTTTCAAATTTTATTTTAGGAATCCACATTGATAAATAGCAGAACATTTTTTTTTATTAGAGTAGCTTGACCTTGATTCACTTTCTGACCAAAAGTAAACACAAAATCTGCTTTGCTTTTCCTATTTCAGTAAACATGTACTATAAACAGCTTTTTGTTGTCTATGTTGGTCAGATAGTGAATATCTCTCTCTTTATCTCTTTATATAGGTTTCACACCTTCATTTGATTCAATGGTCATTGTTTCCACTATTCCTAAAAAGGAAAATCATTTTATTTATACATTGGAATTTCCTTTTAAGGAAAAGTGGAGGCAATGAAAAAATGAAACAAAATGAAGCCTATATATATCCAGAAGTGTGATTAATTAACACTTAGCAAACATCAAGCTGTCAAAAGGAAGGAACTCATTATGGCATCATTTTCAAGAAAAAGGACTCTTTAGACAGCGGTAGTACAAAGAGACGACAAAACAGAACATGATAAACAAGAATAATAACAAAGAAAATAACCTGACTGTTCCCGATGAAGTGAAGCAGCTGACAGAAAGTGCTCAATATATCAACATGTATAGAGATAGCCCTCAGTAAAAATCCTCATTATGATGCAATTATTTGTTGAGACAAAATTTGCCATAATAAAGAGATTTAGCTGGTGTGGATAAGTGGCATGTGGGACTTGCAACATCTGTAGTTGTCAGCAAGCAGGCAACAAAAATTACCGGTACAAGAGGCATTGAAAAAAAAAAAATCCCGTTCTTAAATAATCATGATCAGTCAGAAAATACTAACGTTAATGAAATAATGGCACAATTAAAAAAATCCTCCATTCTTATCCCCTCCCTGCACTGATTTTTTTTATCCCCTTAAAAGTTAAGTTTTTGCTCCTTTTTGGTCATTTTCGTCAAAATTATCACATTTTTCACTAATTTTTCAAGATTGGATGAGTATCTAGGAATTGAATTCATAGTGGCCTATATATATATAGCTAGCTATATAGTCATTATATGTATTTTAAGAAAATATCACAGTGTTAATGAAAGTTACTTCCTTTTGATATCAGTATGATAGATCAGCTTGACCTCTGATTCAGCTTTTGATCAGCCAAACCAAACAACAAAGCATACAATGATCCATTTGTAGGATTATCTTGTACATACATACTAATGCTGTAGAAGAGAGTACACTAGAAAACCTGAGTAAAACTGAAGTAGCCATCCACAGTCCAGTCCTTTGTGGATTTTGGCTTTTCTAGCTACTAGTACTTTAGTACTCAAATACTTAAAATTTGCTTTCCACATTTCATTTGGATTCAATGACTGACTTAATTGTACTAGTTTTTCAGTCTGCTCACTTTATGATCAGCTTGTCTGTATCTTTTGCTATTTTAGTGGATGGTGGGGTGGGGATAGGGTGGGCTGTGAAGAAACCTTTTGGTCCCATGCCACATGTCAGATGTCATAAAGCAAAAGTTCCGCTTGCTAATTCTAATGGACAATTGAAGACAGTATTTAATGAGTAATCAAATTTTCTTTCCTTTTCAAGACATTGGATTCGACATTAGCAAATGATAATCGCATTATTTAGCAATTCCAGGAAAAAAAAACCAAAAGGTAGTTGTCTCTCAATCTTTTTCTCCATAGCTCTACTAATTTTGCACAAAACATATTCATGTAAATGAACTTGTTGCAGCTGCAAAAGAGTTAACATAAATATTTAAGTTGAAAGTGAAACCAATTGATGTTACATAATTTTCACCATAAATTATAGACTAATTTACTATGATATATTAACAAGTTTAATGATAAGAATATTTCTGACATCTGTTACACATGATCTATTTATAGACTCCAATTAACAGCTGATATATCTATTTCAAACAGATCAAAGGGTGAAATCAACATGTACATACACCTGGCCAAAATTTACAAAACATAGACAAAAGGTTTACAGCTGTGTTTTGCCAATACAGCACTTTCTACAGAAATCTAGCAATTGTAGGTCGCTGGTCCGAAGCCTATTATTTTTTTAGTATATACATGGTAAACATTCATTATTAACCCTATAGATACATAAAACCCAAAGATAATTTCAAACATACATAGGAAAACAATGGCAATTGTATGGAAATGATCACTGCTTGTTCCCAGAAAATTTGGATTGTAAATTTGACATCTGAAATGAATGTAGATCTGCTTTTGTGAAAAATTCAGACTAAGAATTCATTAAAGCCTTTGATGTTTAATATAGGAATAAAAGTAATTTTGGAGGAGTTCACGGCCGNGCGTTTACACATCCATAAACTCCTCCAAAATTACTTTTATTTCTTATAATTCCAATCCTTTGAATTTTGAACAATGTTGTCACTGATTTTTACGTCACCATATACTGCACTATTTAACGTCGTAATGTATTAATGGGCAAGAAAAGTTTATCAAGGAAATAACTTTTTTGTTGTTCATGACGTTGACCAATGAAATTGGACGTTGCATTAGCAATTGGAATTATATGAGGGTAAACATCTTATCATCCTACTATATTATGAACTCATAAGAGAGATCCATGAATATTCAATAAAAATATTCTAAAAGCCAAATTTTTGTTCTGCGATTTTCAGAAATAAATTCTGATTGATATTCATAATTCATAGCACATGTACAGAGATCTAGACTCCTTTATGTCTGGCCGGATGTGGTATGATGTCAGAGTGTATTTATATATGATAGTTACCTATCAATTTTAATTCTTATTTAGATTTTACTGGGACTAAATATTGTCTGATATCCTACTCTTTATTACAATGTACATGTGTGCAGCTATCCAAATGTCCATCATTGGGTTGCTTTTTGCTTTTTATAGCCCATTTTCATTTGTTTACTACAAACCTTTCTGAGTTTTTGTACTGAAGTGGCACCTATTGTCGTACCCTTATCTGCAACAACAGAATTTACTGTAATTTCATATCTTTGTATTTTTTTTTTCTAAATGCATATTCATGTCTGGGGTAGAGGACTTATTCAGTATTCCTTAGTATTTGTTGTTAGGAATTACGAAGAATTAATGATGATTTCCATTTGGAACAGATGACAGACATGAAATCACATAATTAAAGATATGTATACAAATACTCACATATTAACGATAAATGGATGAGTAATTTGAGCAAGAATTTCTTTTTCATTTTTAACATGTTCAATCTGTTTCAGTCGTATCACTTCCGTTATACGCATCATTTTCAGAGCAAAATAATCCTTGTTTTCTTTATGTCTGGCTAGTATAACTCTACCAAATGTGCCTGTCCCTGAAAATATTAAGGTAAAGAAACTTCTAAATATTAGGTTACATTATTCTTTCTTGACATTATATAAGTATTTGACATCTCTTACATATGAAGTATAAATTTCAAAACTGCTTTATCAACAATGCATAATGCTGCTTAGTAAACTAGAGCTGTCGTCGATGGCAGCCAGTCAAACCCCTGCTAATTGAACCCTGAATCAATATGGCAAGTGCAAATTTTAAGTGAGTGTGGACACGGTACAGTTGTGGACACAGTACAAATGTGGACACAATACAAGTATGGACACAATGACATACCCCCTTTTTTCCAGAAAATATTCAAAGACTAATTATCTCCCCTTCTAAATTTCAGACAGAAACTATATACTTCTTGCACATCTTCAGGTGGTATACTGTAACTGTGTAACATTTCATCGATATCAAAGTACCCGTTTAGGAGAAATGCACCAACAAGGTTCACCCCCTCTTTCCAAAAAATATTCAAAGACAAATTATCTCCCCTTCAAAATTTTGAGCAGCAGCCATATTATTTCATGCACATCTTCAGGTGGTGTACTACGACTGTGTAACATTTCATCAAAATCCAAGCGACCGAACATACGCTGACAAGGTTGGTTCCCCTTTTTTCCAGAAAATATTCAAAGACGAATTATCTCCCCTTCAAAATTTCGAACAGCAACCATATTACTTAATGCACATCTTCAGATGGTGTACTACAACTGTGCAATATTTCATCAAAATCCAAGCAGCGGTTAAGGAGAACATGGGCTGACAAGGTACATGGACAGTCAGATGGACAACCAGATAGACAGACAGGGTGATTCCTATATATCCCCCAAACTTTGTTTCCAGGAGGGATAAAATCACATATATTACTCTATTAACAAAACATTTCTGCTTTATCAACACAAAATACTGCTTTATCATCAGCACAATGTTGCTTTATCAACAACACAATGTTGCTTTATCTACAACATATTATTACTTAATTAACAACATAATGCTGCTTTATCAATAGCATAATGCTGCTTTATCTACAACATAGTGTTGCTTTATGTACAACATAAAGGTGCTTTATCAACAACACATTGCTGCTTTATCTACAACACAATACTGCTTTATCAACAACACATAATGCTGCTTTATCAACAACACAATGCTGCTTTATAAAGAACACAATCTTGCTTTATCTACAACATAACACTGCTTTATCAGCAACACATTGCTGCTTTATCTACAACACAATACTGCTTTATCAACAGCACATAACACTACTTTATTAACAACATAATGCTATTTTATAAAGAACACAATGTTGCTTAATCTGCAACACAACAACACAATGTTGCTTTATTTACAACACAATGTTGCTTTATCTACAGCACAATGCTACCTACAACATAAAGCTACCTTTTCAACAACTCAATAATGATTTATCAACAACACATAATGCTGCATTAGCAACATCTTAATCTGGCTTTATCAACAAACAATTTCAGCTTCATCAAAAACACAATATTGCTTTATCAACAACAAAATGATGTTTCATCAACAAAACAGTGCTGCTTTTCAACAACATTATCAACAAAACAATGTTGCTTTTAATTATCAACAAAAAATAATGCTGCTTTATCAACAACACATAATGCTGCTTTATCAACAACACATAACGCTGCTTTATCAACCACACAATGTTGCTTCATCGACAAAACAATGTTGCTATATCAACAACACAAAGTTGCCTCATCAACAACTCAATGTTGTTTTATCAACAATGCACACTGCTTTATCAACAACACATATTGTTTTATCAACAACACATAATGCTGCTTTAACAACAACACAATGTTGCTTTATTAACAACGTGATGTTACTTTATCTACAACATAATGTCTTTATCAATAACACCAAAATAATGTTGCTTTATCAACTTGTTTCTTTATCAGCCTAAATAAGATGCTTTCTTTTAAGCCACAAAAGTTGATTTTTTATGATTCTGTAATCAACACAACTCTCATTTGTTTCTTTATCAGCCAAAAAGGTGCTTTCTCATGATTATGTGATCAAGCTATAAAATGTTTTGTGATTCTGTAATCAACAACACACATTGTTTCTTTCTGTATAGTAACACATCAAAAAATAACATGACACAGTAATTGTAGTTCATTGTAGCCATCTGCTTCTCCTTATACCTTGATCTATATATATCACAATGTTATGTCTGTGACTCAGGCTGGTCAAACTACATTAATTTACAATTACTACTGCATACAATGGCCAATCTTCTATTAGAGTGAGATTTATACCTATTTCACCGATACTTTAACCTAACCATCAACTTACAAGGTTTTAACTAAATAAGGAGCCTAAATGTCTAAGCTAAGTTCATTCATCAAAACATATTTTCTATTCAAATTGAAGATTTCCTGCTCAGTCACTAGTTTATCCATTCTAAATAATTTGTCAACAGTTTTGTTTTGTAGCCTGAATAAGGAAGTTGTTTTACAACTATTAACTGAACACAGAACAATGATACGTCGATCCTGTTTATAAACCGATGCCTGTTAGTAATCCCCTTCTCAAAACTTTCAGAAGCTAATACCCAGACAGCATACAGGTCTGATAATGTGTTTAACAAAATAACATGAGCAATTACAAAGCCTCAATTGCAATTTTGCATCATTTTATCACTGCAAACAAAATTACTTCATAATGGTCAAGTGTCAAAAAGCCACTATAATTTAGTATCCTAATAGGTATAGTAGTGCATCTAAAAATAACACAAGAGTGGACACTAATAGATGTCTCGCCCGTCCCTGCTTGTTGCCAAAACAGTCATGTACTACTCAAGAGCAAGCTACAAGCCAAATATTATTACCGTACCACTTACAGTAATTAAGAAACTATTCTTATCAGAAACACTTAACTATGTTCACTAGACGATGAAATTGAGGTCAAGGTCAAAAGCCATATGGCAGACTGACATGTACTAACCAAAACCGAGCCATATACCAAATGCAATTGACCTATAGCTTGTAGTTATTGAGAAACAGACTTAAGCAAAAAACTTAACCTGGTCACTGGACTGTGAAAATGAGGTCAAGGTCAAAAGTTATATGGCAGACTGACATGTATTAACCAAGACCAAGCTATATACCCAATATCATTGACCTATGGCTTGTAGTTATTGAGAAACAGACTTAAGCAAAAAAACTTTACCTGGGCACCGGACCGTGAAATTGAGGTCAAGGTCAAAAGCCATATGGCAGACTGACATGTACTAACCAAGACCAAGCTATATACCCAATATCATTGATCTATGGCTTGTAGTTATTGAGAAACAGACTTAAGCAAAAAAACTTAACCTGGGCACTGGAACCGCGAAATAAGGTCAAGGTCACATGATTTTGTGTCTGCTAGATAGGGTTCGTTGTAAGTTACCTATGGACCAAATATAAGGATACTACATCAAAGGGTTCTATGAAATAACTTGAGTTTACGCCGTCGCCGCCGCCGCCATCATACTTTGCACGCCTATGTCTCGCTTTCCGCGTCTTTCGTCGCTGGCGAGACAAAAATGAGATTACCACAAAAAGCTTATGACAAATTCAAGTTTGTATCATGTGGCATTGCAAAAAAAAGCTTGATGAGAAAGTGTGACTGACCGATAAAAAAAACAGATCTTTATAAAATAGTTTACCCCCTCCCCTTCAGGTGATACAAATTGGTATACTGTAATATTATGTAGTATTCAACAGGACTTGATTGTTTGATTAACATACAAAGAGAAAAAAGTTTGGAAAGAGTTGGAACACTTATTACTGAAGGAATATTTAAGAAATAATTCATGGCAGGTATATGGTTATTGGAAATTTAACCATGGGCTGGGCCTTTATATTCGAATTTAACCCAGAGCGTTAGCAAGGGGTTAAATTTACGAATATAAAGGTCCAGCCCATGGTTAAATGGCAATAACCATATACCTGCCATGAATTATTTCGATTCTAATATGACAGAAAATGGAGTGCGACCTAAGAGAAGGCAGATTTCCCGTCTCCATAGCTGTTTGTGTCTATGACGTCACAATACACACTATGACGTTTTCAAACAGATGCAAGATCAAAATTCAAATCGAAAGCAAACACAATACACATTTACCTGTCTGAATGGCATGATCTAGTTAAAAACTGTTCTTATAATGTATTTCCTTCATAAAAAAAGACGAACAAAATTAAAAACATTGGTGTTTTTCCGATACCATTTGCGCATGTGCGAAATATATGGTTATCGAGTATTATACTGGTTGACGATTTACAGGAGCCATGTTAGAATCATCATTCTAACATGGCTCTTGTTAATCGTCAACAGGTATAATACTGGATAACCATATACTTTGCACATGCGCGAATAATATCTGAAAAAGAGTAAAAGGGATGCAAAAAACAACCATAATATTAATTTTGATCGCCTTTGTTTGTGCAGGAAATAAATGTTAAGAATATTCGAATTTAACCAAGAACGATATATATATACTATTAGTAAAGTGCTTTGCAAGTATAGATTTCTCTGCTTGTATTGTGTTGAGTGCGACAGCATGAGATGCAATGCGAGCTGAGAAATCCATCCGAGCAAAACAAATTCCTAATAGTGTTTCTGTTACTGAAATATACCAGATATATGTTTCCTTTTCCAATGAAATAATTAATTGGTAAAACATATCATTTTTGCTTAAATATAGCTCTTTCTCTCTTGGAATTTATTTTTGTCAGGAAACGACACACGACGTGATATTAATATGCTGTTGCTAACGTTCCATGGAGATTGACGATAATATGTTCGTATCAGCACAGGGCAATGATAATAGAATTATCGTCGCCATGAACAATTGAAATTTAAGCAAATTAGCAATTAGGTTTAAGAAAATTTCACAATGCCATCACAACTCCTATGCCCTACCATGGCAGGAAAGTAATACCTATGCTTTGATCTGCTTTCAACAAGACAAAACTACAATCATTTAAATATCTGTTCGAGAGGATTTAATGATACCCATCTCTAATTTTTATTCAGACAAACCCAAATTGTTGACATAAATTTAGGACCTATAAAAATAATTGAAAATATTTACCTCCCAATCACCCCCTTTTACCCAAATCATAATCTTCAACACTGTATGAATCATTCTTGGTCATCAAAGATAATGATATCTATAAATAACATCTATATCTATTTGCCATACAGCAGAGAGGGTCATTTGCTCTCAATTAACAGGAGTTTGCACCTCATAATAGACCTATCAGTATATAACGATTATGGCAGTTACGATGCAGATTTACATCATAGGGGCCAATGAACTAGAAAGATAATAGAAGAATACTACTTTCCCAGCAGAATCAATGTTACTGTATCTCCAAATGTTCTACAATCACAGAGATAAAGATTCCCAGCAGAATTAATTCTACAGTATCTCCAAAGAGATTAAAACAATAAACCAAATAATAATAACAATACATCTGTAAATACTTGGAAGAACTTTGGTTTGGGGGTATATACATGTACAGATATGTTCTGATTTATCTTTTCCATACATCAGTACAATAAACTGTGGACACAGGATATGTCTGGCATGCCCCTTGCATCACTTAATTTTGCACACTGATCTACTGCAGCAGCCATAAAAATAAAATATAATTCTTTAACTGTGTTTACAAGCCTTGAAAATAAATGATGTGATCACTCATGCATGACTAAGAGGCCAGGACTATCATCTGGGTGTGGAATCAATATGTACTCCTCAAGACTCAACTGCATGTCAAATATCAAGTGGCTAGAAGTACTAGTACAGGCTGTACAAACTGCTTGCTTAAAACTTAAAGTGATCCTTCATGCATGACTATGAGGCCAGGGCCACCATCTGGGTGTGAAATCATAATGTTCTCCTCGAGATGCAACTGCATGCCAACTATCAATAAGCTAGGACTACTGGTACTGGCTGTACAAACTGCTTGCTAAAAACTTAAAGTGATTGTTCATGCATGACTTAGGGGCCAGGGCCATAAAATAAGTAGGGATTTGAGTTGTACCCATACTTATGCAGCTGCACATCAAATACTATGGACCTACAACTCACATTCACAATAGTTTGCAATTGTTAAAGCCTGTTCCGGAAACGCTATCCTTTAGTCTCTCTTTCATGACTTTTCGTCACGGGTGAGACAACAAACTAGTACAGGTAAATGCACACATCTTATATAATACAATAAAATACAGAAAATTTATATTGTGTGCACATGTCCATGGCCAGTTTAAGGTAGTGCGGGAGTTTAAAATTGCGCATCATTCTTGCGCATGTGACTTAAAATGTTATTCTCTATGGGAACGTTGCCGAAACCATTTTCAATGTCTTATAATAGTTAAATTTGATGAAATATGCCACTTTTATTACGTAACCACACAGAATATTGAACCTTTCAGCTTTCTACTGTTTCATGAAGGGGAGATAATTTGTATAGAAATAATAGGAAAAAATGAGGTTTTTTGCGATTTATTCAAAAATACGTTCGGTGACCCCCAAATTTTTTTCATGGAAATTGAAGGACAGTATATAAGCTAATATTTTACCAAATTTAAAAAAATTCTATCTGATGTAACTAAAATGATTTAAAATTTTGTTAAAATTCGCTAATTTTCCCTATTATTTCAACCAAAATAGCAGATTTTTACAATTCACATTTCATTCTTATATGGCCGGTGACCCCTTATTTTTATTTTATTTTTTGTTTTCTCTAATAACAAAAGGTAAATCATGAAAGAATCAGAAAATTTTATCTGACAGAATTTTAGACCCCCGTACCACCTTAAAGATCCTCTATGCCTCTCTTTTTGTTTTGTAATTTGTATCCAGATACATAATAATAATAATAATATTTTATTGCTCAAACACATTCATAATAAATGGTTATGGCATTACAATTAATATAGAAAATATAAGAAAATATGAGACAATGTTGACCATGGCATGACAGTGGGGTGTCAGTTACTGATTTTCACCATCATAAATTCTAGAAATAATGAAAAATATAGTTTCAGATAATTACAATTTTGAATTGAAATATGCCAAACAGACTTTAGCTTTTTCTTAACTTGAAACATTCATTTATAAATTTGGCAGTTAGTTTTAGGATATCAATAGAATTATTATTGAATATATAAGATTTATCTTTAATAGTCATATAAGATTTTTACATTTTGTATGAATGTTTGCTTAATTTCTGAATATACATATTCCTCTGTGATGCATAATAAGAACATATTGAGAAGAAGTGATATTCATCTTCAATGCTCTCATCATTACAGGACAGATGCATGAAATATAGGAAAAGTGATCTAATTTTTTTATAGGCCTAATACATGTACATATTGCAGATGAACAATGTACATGTATAAACTGACAAAAAACTAATCCTCTCTTCAATCTAAGTTCATAGCATGAAATCTTGTTTCTTACAAAACTTTCATCTGAGTCATCACTCATGCATGAAATATAGGTCAAATCTTCCTGTAAAATATATAAACCTCATCCATTTCTGAGATACATAGGTCTTAAAACTTTGTGATGGGCACACAGAAGAATGGGACAAAAACTAGTGGATTACTCTGTAATTTCACAAGACTAGTTCTAATACTAGTGAAGAGCACAAACCTTTCAACAGTGATCAGGAAATGTGAAAACTGGATAGAAATTAGAAAAAAGTCTAAATGTCTAGATGAAAATATGCAAAGAAAACACTTAAACTAATGATTTAGAGTATGATACAATCACTGTTTTAGATTGATGAATAAGTTTTGGTGGACTTTAAGTTGACATAGTTTCAGGTTATTGTTCATGAGTTAATGGTAGACTCAATTTGACAAGCTTTTGTGTTGTTGTTTATATGAGTTATGGCAGACTTGATGCTGACAAACTATTGTGTTATTGTTTATATGAGTTATGGCATACTCAGTGCTGACAAACTATTGTGTTTTTGTTTATATGATTTATGGTGAACTCAATGTTGACAAACTATTGTGTTGTTGTTTATATGAGTTATGGCACACTCAATGCTGACAAACTTTTGTGTTGTTATTTATATGAGTTATGGTAGACTCAATGCTGACAAGCTGTTGTGTTGTTGTTTATATGAGTTATGGTAGACTAAGTGCTGACAAGCTATATTGTGTTGTTATTTATATGAGTTATGGTAGACTTAATGCTGACAAGCTTTGTGCTGTTGTTTATATGAGTTATGGCGGACTCAATAAACTATCATGTTGTTTATATGAGTTATGGCATACTCAATGCTGACAAGCTATTGTGTTGTTATTTATATGAGTTATATGGCAGACTTGATGCTGACAAGCTATTGTATTGTTACAAAATGTATTTATATGAGTTATGGCAGACTCAATGTTGTCAAACTATTGTGTTGTTGTTTGTATGAGTTATGGCATACTCATTGCTGACGAGTTATTGTGTGTTGTTTATATGAGTTATGATAGACTCAATAAACTATTGTGTTTTTTGTTTATATGAGTTATGGCATACTCAATGATGACAAGCTATTGTGTTGTTGTTTATATGAGTTATGGCAGACTCAATAAACTATTGTGTTGTTGTTTATTTGAGTTATGGTAGACTCAATGTTTATATGAGTTATGGTAGACTCAATGTTTATATGAGTTATGGTAGACTCAATGCTGACAAGCTATTGTGTTGTTATTTATATGAGTTATGGTAGACTAAATGCTGACGAGCTATTGTGTTGTTATTTATATGAGTTATGGTAGACTCAATGCTGACGAGCTATTGTGTTATTGTTTATATGAGTTATGGAACACTCAATGTTGTCAAACTATTGTGTTGTTGTTTATATGAGTTATGGCAAACTCAATGCTGATGAGCTATTGTGTTGTTGTTTATATGAGTTAAGGCAGACTCAATGCTGACAAACTATTGTGTTGTTGCTTATATGAGTTATATGGCACACTCAATGTGAGTTATGACAAACTCAATGCTGATGAGCTATTGTGTGTTAAGACAGACTCAATGCTGACAAACTATTGTGTTGTTGCTTATATGATTTACGGCAAACTCAATGCTGATGAGCTATTGTGTTGTTGTTTATATGAGTTATGGCAAACTCAATGCTGACAAGCTATTGTGTTGTTATTTATATGAGTTATGGTAGACTCAATGCTGACGAGCTATTGTGTTGTTATTTATATGAGTTATGGTAGACTCAATGCTGACGAGCTATTGTGTTGTTGTTTATATGAATTATGGAACACTCAATGCTGACAAGCTATTGTGTGTTAAGACAGACTCAATGCTGACAAACTATTGTGTTGTTGCTTATATGATTTATGGCAAACTCAATGCTGATGAGCTATTGTGTTGTTATTTATATGAGTTATATGGCAGACTTGATGCTGACAAGCTATGGTGTTGTTGTTTATATAAGTTATGGCAAACTCAGTGTTGACAAGCTATTGTGTTGTTATTTATATGAGTTATGGTAAACTCAATGCTGACAAGCTATTGTGTTGTTATTTATATGAGTTATGGTAGACTCAATGCTGACGAGCTATTGTGTTGTTGTTTATATGAATTATGGAACACTCAATGCTGATGAGCTATTGTGTGTTAAGACAGACTCAATGCTGACAAACTATTGTGCTGTTGTTTATATGTGATATGGCAGGCACAATGATGACAAGCTAATGTGCTGTTATTTATATGAGTTATATGGCAGACTTGATGCTGACAAGCTATTTCGTTGTTGTTTACATGAGTTATGGCTGACTCAATGTTGTCAAATTATTGTGTTGTTGTTTATATGAGTAATGGTGAACTCAATGTTGTTATATGAGTTATGGCAGACTCAATATTGACGAGCTACTGCGTTTTTGTATGGAGGAGTCAATGTTGTTGTTGTGCATGGGTTGCAGTGATTAATCATTCTATTGGTGTTGCTACTATGAGTTTGTGGTGGACTCAAAATGTTATTTTGGAATAAATATCAACATATTGTTTCTAATTAGTTTCTGAAAATCAATGTTGGCATACTACAGTGTTTGTTGTCTTTTCTGTAGGCTGTGGTGGACTCAATGTTGATAAACTTCATTGGAGACAATTTTTCAAATCATAAACGGACAAGGACTCAATGTTTGTTTTAGTTGTTGAATTGAGTTCAGCAAAAAAAGTATTTTTTCTTTAATTTTGGTAGTACTTCCTGTTATTCTTTTCCTTTTCTTTATTTCTTGGAACAGGGTGGATTCAAAGTAGACTTCACCCTGTATTGCAATACTCAAATGTGAACATGGTATGATCAATTCAATGTAAATAGTCGTCTATAATAAAGGTATAGGTAATTTGATCATTTTGTATGTGTCATGCAAGGTTATCCTAACTAAAGAACAGAATGACATAGACCGATATCACTCAATAGAGAACAAAGAATGTAAAATAGTATAATTATAAAAAAACTATTTAAATCGACATAACTATTCATGGTTACTGATTGTTTTATCGCTGAACAATTCGTGCATAGTGTAGATTATAAGAGTCCTACGTCAGATCGCTATATAGCTATTATAATCATTTTTTTTTCAATAGAAAATTGTATTCCAAGGCAGTTATTGAATTTAGATTGTCAGCTGAATTTTTAGATCTACGAGGACCATAAATACCTCAGTGATCCATAAAAAGTAACAGTATAAACTATCAAATGTCATTTTAAAATAAACTCTTATCATTGTCATTCCTCAAATAAACTCATATCACTTTCAGTGCATACTGTTTATTTTAGGAGAACATTGGTAAACAACACAATAGATCAGATAATATTGGTTTATAGCACTTCAAAATGTTTATAAAAATGCCAAAATTAGGCCCACTGTGTTGGTTACTGTTGGAAAATCAATGACTTTAGCTCCTGAGTCCTTCACAGACAGTAGTAGTGGATAGAACTTTTGAGAAATGTTCAAAAAGTATCAAATCAACATTATTTCCAAATCAACCGTAAAAGAATACCAAACGAATACAAAATTTATATATAAACCAAAGTACATGGCATAATCCAGAACTGGATGAAAAAGAAACCAAACACAAAACAAATATGACAAATCAAAAACAAAACATTTAATGCAATGGAACCTATGAAAACCGGTCACTGGTGGAACCAAAGAAAATCGCTTGGCTTTCAGGGTTTTCGGAGATTACGGAATCCAGTCATTTCAATCCAATCATTGATACCAGGGGTGTAACACATTACCTCTAAGGACTGCGAGTTAATTATCTCAGTATATTTTTTTTGAATTTTTGGTAATTTCCAATCAAGACCAGCCGTGATCTGTCAACATGCAGTTATTTATCAATAGATATGGCAATAGATATTTTGACATATGTTGAATAAAGTTGGTCTATCTTATTGTCAGCGGTTTTCAAAGTTATATTTTAACAGAAAATATACTCTCTATACTGCATGAATTTGGAGCAAGACTTAGTCTCTATAGTAAGACTTGGGCCCTTTAGCAAGAATTAGGCCCTATAGCAAGACTTGGGCCTAAAAGCAAGACATATGCTGTATAGCAAAACTTGGGCCCTGTAGATATATATAGCAAGCCTTGGGATTAATTCTTTCATTTCCTTATTGTAATACATATTGTACATAAAAAAAACACAACATCTTTGAGAGAAATACTGAGAAGTAGAAGCAGACATGAAGACATTCCCTGGTTTGTCATTCATGTACCATGTCAAAGTCAGTTCAGTTCTATTAGAAATACGCCATATGACACATAACAATGTTTTTTTTACACAAACAAATATCTGAGTAATGTGTATTGCCTATAACAATTATTACAATTAGTCAAATGAAGGTTACTTGGTATTACTTCTTATTACACATACATAATCGGGATGATAACGATTCCTCATCCCAATCAAAGTTATTTAAGTAAGGCCATAATAAAAAATATCCTAGATTTTCGTCCACGCCTTCTCCGATTTTTTCCTCCCAACTCAAAAAATTTTATTCTGATTTTTTGTCAATTTGGGTAAATTTCTTTTAAAATGACAGCATTTTGCAAAAAAAAAAAATTGATAAATAATATAAAATGAAATCTGCTTACTACGGTGTGAAAAATCCAAGTCAACCAGAGATTTACAAAGTTTTACTTGAGTAAACAATGGTTGGTCTGAAAAATCATACGCGATCAAACTGGAAACCTGCCTTGATTAATATAACAATACTGGAGTGAAAAAAAAACCCGCAGTAAACTAAAAGACCTTTTACATAAACGATACACTCATCCTACATGTAGCAAGAACAATCAAGCCCTGAATAAAGCACACAACCCCCACCCCCTCCCATTACAGCATGCTTAACTATACCACATGAATTATGGTCGATACACTATGCATGACCTTGGTCATTTTTCAATACCAATTCCTCAATCAATTCTTAAAAGTGAAAAACTGCTGAAGCCAATTCTTCTTTTCGCTTGACCATCAGTTGAACTTAGGTTGAGGATTGTTGAACCAATCTTACAGTTGTTGCTACATATGTATATCAAACTGTAAAATTGGTTCAACAATTTGAAAAGTTGATACTCACCTCTGGATATCTTCTAAAACTTTAATGTAAGTGTATTAAAGAAAACTGCCTTTATAATGCATAAATTTTTTCTTAGGATGGGGAAATTCTTAATTTTACTTTGGAAATATTTCTAAATGTTTTCTTATTATCTTTGATACATGTATGAACACAAATTTAACCATATAATGCCATTTCTAGCACATTTTTATATTTTTGTATCTGGATTTTTATCATGAAGATCATTTTTGAGAGGAAAAAGTGAAAGTACTTACATGTATTTATTAAGGGGAAATAATTATATCACATTTCTGATCTCCCTTGGTATTTTTTTTCATTTTTCCATTTTTACAGAAAAATACTGAAAATGAATAACCATTTTATATCAAAATATACCAAAGATCCAAAAATTTTATTGGAAATTAGAGATTATACTCCAAAACTTTCAACCTTTAGACAATGTTAGAAGAAAAAAATTTTGCAATTCTTGAAAAATAAATTGCCCAATGTAATAAACTGTTTATAATAACTCCAAGCTGTATTCACATACTGAGCATAAAGACAGAAGATTTCCTGTGGTAAGAATCAACTTTCCATATTGTTAAACCGATCTTATAGTTTTATTGCATTACAATGTACTTGAATTGTAAAACTGTAAGATTGGTTCAGCAATCTTTAACTTCTATTTTCGGATTGTTAAATCAATTTGACTTCACCTGTTTTAGAAACAGATGGTAGCAATTTTTAAAATTGATTAAGGAATAGGAATTGAAAAATGACCAAGGTCACATTATTTCGACTATAACAAAACCTGATCACGAGTCTTCTAAAAATTTGTCTTGACCAACACATGGCAGGCATGATAATCAAACTCGGAGTAAAAGAAGAACACTTATCAACCAAACAATATCCTGGCATGAAAATAATACTGTGAGTAAACCATGAACCTGTCTTACATTAAGCAAATAAAATGATATGAAAACCATGGGTAAACGGAGTAAACCATGAACCATGTACAAGAATAGATAATAGTGCTTTACTTATGCTATCATGAAAAATCAATCCCAAAGTTTTGGAAAAGACCTGAAAATTTCTAGCACCCTGAAGGTGATATTATAAATACATGTACAATGTAACAATGAAAACAGTTAAAGTTTTGAACATCAGTTCTTTCCATATCACTAATGGAAAATACCAGAATAACAAATGAGCAATTTTGGCTCTGTGAACCTCTAAAGTATGTAAAATCAAAATTCTAAGTATTAGGTGCGCATCTGCACCAGGTGAAAAACATATCTTGAATGTTTGGTTGGAATCTGACTAATAGCTGTGAAGGAGTTGAGGATTAACTAACCAGAATAACAAATGAGCAATTTTGGCTCTGTGAACCTCTAAAATATGTAAAATCAAAATTCTATGTACCAGGTGCACATCAACACTATGGTGAACAACATATTCTGAAAGTTTGGTTGGAATTGGACTAGCAGTTTTGAAGGAGTTGTGGATTCTAAAACCGACAGACCCACAAATGAGCAATTTAGGCTCGTGAACCTCTAAAATCTGTAAAATCAAAATTATAAGTATCAGGTGCACATCTACACCAGGTGAACAACATACAGTACAGAAAGAGTGGTACCGTGACAAATCACTGTGATAGACGTGTCCCACTCTGAGAGTGGATCTAAATATCTTTTTGCCTACATGTATTTGAGATCATTTCCTACTCTCTTTTGTATTAAGAGTGGTGTATAATACCACTTATAATGCAGAAAAAATAATTGAGATATCTCTTAATGATAAAAAGTTATTCAGTATCACTCTCA
The DNA here is from genome assembly GCA_002080025.1 of Modiolus philippinarum. Lineage (NCBI taxonomy): Eukaryota > Metazoa > Mollusca > Bivalvia > Mytilida > Modiolidae > Modiolus > Modiolus philippinarum. The sequence continues at coordinate 261,008 of MJUU01063980.1, forward strand.
GAGTGGGACATGTCTATCACGGTGATTTGTCATGGTACCACTCTTTTTGTACTGTATCCTGAAAGTTTAGTTGGAATTGGCCAAGTAGTTTTGAAGGAGTTGCGGATTCAAAACCAACAGACTCACAAATCAGCAAGTTTGGCTCCCTGAACCTCTAAAATCTGTAAAATCAAAATTCCAAGTATCAGGTGAACAACTACACCAAGTGAACAACATATCCCGAAAGTTTGGTTGGAATCGGACTAGTAGTTTGGAAGAAGTTGCGGATTCAAAAACCGACAGACGTAAGACGACGGATAGTGATCCCTATGTGTCAACTCTGCTTACAGCAGGCGACACAATAAAACAAAAACCAAATTGATTTGATTGAAATTTCATCACAGACAGGTACTAAGTAGTTATAATGTTTGTCTTAAAAGAAGGCCAAATAATGTGCAGCTTATGTTATAAATATATGACATAGATTCCAATGTTTACATGTAAATCCAGTTTAACCAGTTATTGATTTCTGGATAAAACTTTTTTTTAATTCAAAATTCTTCAAAAAGAAAGCTTAATGCCAATATGACATCAATATTAATTCTGGCACGCAACCATGCATAGCTTTAGTGAAAATTTTTTGAAAAGAACTATAAATTATATCTGTACCTTCATAACCACTGCATTGTTCATTTTGTTGACCTTAATTTTTCACCTCAGGGCATTAAATTTATGTAAAAATGTCCTAGATTGCTGAAACTACAGTAGTGACAATAAAGTATAAAACTGCAGCCCAAGAAGTGTTGTTGTGAACCTGTACTGATATTGTGATTTGTGTAGTGTTGTGGCAGTCGGTTTTTAGCAGTGAAAAAGCTTAAATACCAACTACCAACTTTTTGAAAAAATATAAAATATCAGGAATACATATGTACATGTAGTGTAAATATATTTGTTGAAAATATAATTTTTGTTTGTTTCACAAGTAAACATATACATTTAGTTTTCCCAAGGCTCACATTTTTAAATCCTTTGGTCGTCTAATTCATATACATGTAAGCAGCTTATATTATATGAATCTCCGACATACCGAAAAGGTTAATCCCAGCAGGGAACCTCTTGTTTACATCAAATATTGTGACCAATAAAAAAAATATAGTGTGCTCAGTAATTTGAAAAGTTACATGTACTATTTTGAGAAGTGATCTTCCAGTAATTAAAATATATTGATGATTAAGAATAACAAATTTAAGATATCCTTTTATCTACGGTGATTCAGCAGTTTACAGTATCTCCATTCATCAGTACAAAAAAAATTCTACATACTTAAACAAGTCAATTTTTAAATGGCAACACAATAATGGATAAAAACGCTTTGTATTTATTTCCTTCTGTTGTAAAAGCTGCTTAAATAAGTTGACCAAACATACCAGAAAATAAGTTTGACTACAGCTATATAAAGCTTTGTAGTCATTCTTCAAGAAAATAATTTGAAATATCATTTCTATAATTGTTAAACATTCACATGAAACTTGAACATAAATCAAAATATTGTATTTTTTAAATAAAAGCAATTGATTTTGATCTATTTCACAACTATTCTAAACTCGTTTGGTAAATAAGAATTTTTATCTTAAAAGTTGTCTTTCTTTCACAAAGGATTTCATCGATATTCAATAAAGAATTGAAAAGTGAAATGGGAATCAATGCTTTTCAGATATAAGTAATTTTGGTTAACCTAAGAGAAGTCATTAAACACTTATCTCAAATAATAGGAAAGTTTATACTGAATACTCTTTTTTTAATTCATTTTTCATACATGTTGAAATGAAAAATGACTGCAATTCATTTTCTTTGAACATTTTCAGTTGGGGCCAATGCAGTCTGGCCAATGTCTAAGACAGGGATTTTGTTACCTTTATTATTCAACTAATTTCGGTTCCTGAATCCTGTGTAAAGAGCTTCATACAACTTTATAAAAATTAATCAAAGTCGATAGAAAATGAACATTGCAACATAAATCTTACAAGCTTTTAAAGTTGACTATCCATATTAGCCAAAGCAAATTTATTTTTCATTTAACCAAGTTTGTCACATTTTCCATACAAATACAATTTCTGTCAAAAACTTTATTGCATTTAAGGTCAAGACACGTTATTTCTATGTTTGGCGTCAGCACGCGAATTGAAAGTGTTTGATTTCTAAAGAAAACAAACAAGGAGTGTTTTCCATTTTTGCAATTAAAATGGTAGTTTAATATCAATTAAGGAGAAAACAATTTCATATTCCTAATAGAACAGACATAAAGTGAAATGGGAAAAAATTAGCAATATTGAAAAAAAAAAACCCTCATCATTAGATTCAATTTAATCATGAAAAATTCCTTTTTATGAACATTGGTCACATTTTAAAAAATAAAGTTGATCTCAAAAACAGAATAAAATTGGTCTGGCCTTTAATAAAGTCAGTTTAATCCATTCATTCTTTTGAAACACTTGTTCCTAGTACAGACCTTTGCGGTCTACATTTTTTCCAGTGGTTTTACACCTGCTGCAACCTCTTTTCTGCTACTGACAGTTCTGAGTGTTCATTGAGTTTGTTACTACCTTTGTTTATACCAATGCTTGTGTGGGATTTACATGTACTCTAACATGTCTAAGTTCACGCAAAATATGTGGGATTTACTATGAGTTCACTAAAAAATAGACCCCAATTTAGAGTGTTGAGGTACATGTATTGTACATGTATGATCAGAGTAAGCAACAGTAAAATCATGAATTTCAGGACTAATCTTGAGTAAGCTAGGTCCCCTCTTGAAGTTCTTCTATACTAAAGCTGTAATTGTCGAGTAAGAGAACATTTTACTACAATAAAACATTTCTCACCTAAAGTTGTCAATATATCATAATCCTTGCATTTGTCTTCTAAAGGTTCTTTTGCTGTACTTGTACGTTTAACTTTAGCAACTTTAGCAGACGCCATTGTCAGTCACTCAGTGGATAAATATAATATGTACAACTAGTACGTCTTAATTTATCTTTTTAACTGATTTAAATCCATTTTGAAAATAGAACTGTCTTTTATGAAGTAAATTAAAAACATCACAAAGCTAAATTATTTCCATTACTCCAAGTTTTCCCCGTCCCAGTCAGAAATCTTATTCGGTCTCACAGTCTCAACTTCCAGTAAGTTTCTTCTGTTTCCAATTAAAACATTGGAGTTGTCGCCCCTGTATGTCAGTGCTCGCTATAGTCTGTTTCACTAATTGAAGGGAGCGTTCATTATCACGTTCGCGCTTTCCTATATGTCTTACCAGAAAGAGGACGTTTCGACCACTACCATGTATCAGTTCAAACTCAGAAGTTATCAACCTTTAACAAACAATATTCTGATCGCGCCATTGTTAAATGAATCTCAGGGTAGCAATACTTAGTCTACCAGACACGCATATTGTTTTATATGTCTCTGTTTGTAGCGCCAATTTTACCATGAATCATACTGAAACTCTTGCTCTACTGCAAATGGGGTAATTTTGAACTTTGTGGCTTAATCTACCGAGGGTTAAGTGGGTAGAGAAATTGATCGTAAACCGTACTTTGCGAAGATAGGCATTTCTTCCTGGTGACAAGAAAAATGCGAGTCGAGTTGAATCCAGGATAAGTCGTCCCCTCTCCAGAATTTAGGTATGTCACCAGAGGCATCAGAACAAGTCGCCCACCGCCATTGCATCTCGCCCACTGTTTCAGACTAGTAACCTACTGCAAAAAGGTATTTCAGTCTTACTTAATATGACAGAAAGTGACTATGATCTATCGGGAAAATCTTTTTTGTCTTCTTGTAGTGTATTTAATCCTTTTTGCAGGAAGTGACAGACGAAATCACAAAGACAAAAACACGTTTTTATTCAGCAATTTATTATTTCCACATAACAAATTCTGTTACTTATTATTTCCACATAACTAATAAAGTTTTAAAACGTAAAGATCAGTTTTATTTAAAGTCGACATTTATAACACAAAGGAGTCTGACAATATTCACTTTTGGTCCAATTGACTAGCTGGTACAGCCTTAATCAGCTGACCCGGAGCAGATTTTCTTCTGCCTCAAATTAACTGTAAATGGCTCTGACATCATTAAATGTCAATTATCTGTTACCTTTGCAAGATGCATGTACTTTCCCTTTATAGTATTTTACATTTCAAGTACATGTATTTGTAAAAATAAAGCAAACATCCAAGCTGAATATTTGTATGAAGCCTGTCACAGTTCCGTCATGGACTTACATTTTCGTTCTTGGTTATGTAATAGGTAACTTCTGTCAACAAAGAGACTGTACATGACGTCCTTGTTCATTCATGATATTGAGTTGTGTCGAAAAGTGGGTTTCTTTTAAAGTAAGACGATAGGAACGTGATATAAAACTAGTTATGGCTATGGTTTATGGTTTATTTTCCTTTTACTTATGAATACACAAATGCACTTGGTAGTTTTTGCAAACTTCCCCAGTCGTTCGGCAGTCATTCATATCCAGCTATGAAATATCCATAAGGAATTTTTTTTTCAGATTTGCGTTCCAGTTTTATTTCGTATGCTACGGAACTGTGACAGGCTTCATATAATATATGTATAAGCTTCTTCAAAAAGTGAGTGATCATTATTTTTTATTGCCGACTAATCTCCTTTTAGAGGGCGACTTGAAGGACCAGAGAAGGGCCTTGAAATGAGTGAACCAAAGAGCATCCCAAAACCACAGACTGCCAAGGTTATAACTACACAAACAGACATGGACGAATTAAAAGGGATGATGAGATAGATTAGCACCGTGATTGACGCCTATGAAAAGAAATTAGAGAATCGTCCATGGCAACAACAACAGTACCGTCAAACATCACGACAACAAACAACAGTATCGCCAACCATCTTGGCATCAACAATCAGCTCCTCAATGGAAACAACAGACTAGTGGAAGAGTAACTCAGAACTAAGGGAGAGGACAACCAGCATCATACATGGATACAACAAGCCCTGATCAAGAATACCAATGTTGCAGATGTGGACAATGGGCACACTTGAAGATTGGGTGCAAAGTGGGGCTTGACCATAGCAGAAGAGGTTTAAACACCAGGAAGCCTATGTTGAGGGAACATCCATATGCTTAAACAAATGTAGTGGTCCGAAGACCAGCAACGTGAAAGTTCCACCAGGACTCCTTGGTCAACCGAAAGAAGTTGAGGTGTATATCGTTGGAGTATTAACACTTACCCTTCTAGATACTGTATCCACTGTTTCCACAAACAGTGAGACATTTTTTTCGGGAACATTAATCAGCACCCCTCAACACCATTGATACTTTGTTGGATATAGAATGTGCAGATGGATAACAGCTGTCATACTTAGGATATACAGAAGTGGAATTACAGATACCTGGCTTTCCACAGAAACACCCTTGCATCCTGTTAGTTACATCAGACAGTAGATAAAACAACCAGGTGTCACTTTTATTAGGAACTAACACTCTATCTACTATTGCTACTGTCAACTAAGTGCCAAAAGTTTTACTGAACAGAAGTCAAAGTTTATACCACAAGCTTACATTCTAAAATGATCTGCGGTCGTTAAAAAGACACATTGTATACAGTTGTAACATTTTTTGCTTGATATATATATAGAGTGTGTAGTCTTTTTAAGGTAATAGAATGTAGACGTGGGTTGTAAATCTTTACTTCGATTCAGTGAAAGTTTTGCCACTTGGTTGATCGTAGCAATATAATGGATACACTTCAAGAACAGAATGGCGAGAGATACCTACAGAACAGACACCCAATAACAACACGGTATTTCACATTCCGTTGTATATCACTCAGGGAAAAAGAGCTGAAGAAGAGCAACAACTGTTTAGGAGTTATAAAGAGTGCTGAAACTAAGAACAGCATACTGAAACCCGACTCAACGGCATAAATATCAGGATACATCGATACACCAGCTATGCTTCAATCATCTCGGTTTGCCAAACACTCCGAAGATTTTGATATAGAACCAAACTTAGTCACATACCAACACAGACATACTGGACCAATCACCTCGAACATATCCAATGGGGTAATAACAAAATTACCGAACTGAGTGATCAAGAGCCGAAATCCACGAGACAAAAAGACAAATCAGGTGGAAACCACCGGCAAAATTGTCGACCGCAATGGTCCTGACTTGGTAAAGGCATTTCAAAAGAAATGGTGGGTTAAACCGGTTTTATGGCTAGCAAAATCTCCCCTCCCATTGTGGTTATGTCCGCCAGCAACTCAGCAGCAATTGCCATTGAAAGGTAGTAGACAGTTAAAAGAAATGATCATCTCAGTAATAAGTAAAAAAAGAATCTTAAATCAGAGTTCGGACCGAAACTTCAAATTTTTCCTCAAGGGACTGATTTCTATTAAAGAACTTCTTTAATGATCCTATGAGACGGATTTTTTTTTGAAGCCTTGATTAATAAGGCTTACCAAAGGCAATTGTCTGCGAACTACAACTAAATTTATACGATTTCGTTAAAAATTAAAGATTTTATCCAAATTGAAAGCGGAGGTATTTTCCCCGTGAAACCACATACAGGAAGTACATATCCCTAGTTGTGACCTACCGGGAACCAGTTGTTTCTTATATTACAGTTAAGGTGGGTTGATTTTTTCACGAGGGCCTACCGAAAGATGTGTCTTTCAGATGAGACATGTTTAGCTTAGTTTAAACTTCAGATAAAAAGACTACGAACGCAGAAACATGTGCAATTTAACATGGTAGGCAATGGGAAGCGAAATAAGTGGTGCTACACCTTTTAGTCAGAGGAGGAAGTATCCAGAGTAATGAGCCTGATTAAGTTCTCTAGGATTGACCTCACAGATAGTCAACTAGACACAGGGGTTGAACCCATCAAGTCGTTCATGGATATTTTCTCTAAAGCAGATGACGATGTTGGTCACACTGACAGAGTGAAACATCGAATAGATTTAATTGACGAAAGACCTTTCAAAAAGGTACAGACCAATTCCACCGTCATTGAATGATGAAGTCAAAGCCCACAGAAGAACTGTTGAAAGCAGGAGTCATTAGACCACCCAACAGTCCATTTCCTTCCAACGTAGTATTGGCACGGAGGAAGAGAACACCCTCCGTCTTTGTGTTGACTACCGCCAACTGAACAACATCACAAAGAAGGACAGCTACAGCCTCCCAAGGATTGAGGACCTCTTAGACTGTCTAGCTGGTAGCACTTTCTTCTCTACAGTTGACACGAAGGCGTGGTATCATCAGGTGGAGATACTTGAGGAACACAAGAGAAGACGGCGTTCACTGTTGGACCCCTCAGTTTTTATGAGTATAACCGGACGCCGTTCGGCCTGACCATTAGCCCTTCAACGTATCAACGACTGCTGGAGAACTGTCTAGCTGACTACAATACGAAGATATGCCGCGTCTTTATCGACGATGTTTTCATCTTCAACAAGATCTAAGAGGAACATCTTCAGAACTGAATTAGTAATGAAACGAATGAGACAAGCCAACTTGAAACTTGCTCCAAACAAGAGGTCCATTTTCCAGCGAAGAGTCAAGTTCCTTCGTCACATTGTGTCAAAAGATGGAGTGGAGAGTGATACTGACAAAACGGAAAAAGTAGCATCATGGCCTACACCTATATCTCCTGAGGATGTCCTTAGGATTAGCCGGATATTACCGGCGCTTCATCCACAATTTCAGCCAGATCAGCCGACCTCTAACAGATTTGATGCCAATACCATTAGGCAAGAAGGGTCAAAAGAAGAAAAAGATACCAAAAGAGTGGAAATGGGAAGAACAGCATGACAAAGCCTTTGCTACACTAAAGGAAAGATTGACATCTGCTCCAATCCTGAGCTATCCAGAGTCGGATCTGCCATTTACCGTCCATACAGATGCATCTAATACTGGACTTGGAGCTGTTCTCTACCAAGAAAAGGAAGGGAGAAACCATGTCATCTGTTATGCCAGTCGAGGACTTACAAAGGCAGAGAAGAACTACCCACATCATATGATGGAAGTTATGGCGCTGAAGTGGACTATTACCGTCAAGTTCAAGGATTATTTGTATGGACCGAACTTCACCGTGATGACAGACAATAATCCTTTGATTTCTGTCCTGACAACAGCCAAGCTCGACGCCACAGGACACAGATGGTTGGCAGATATGTTTCGCACAGTAGAACTTTGTCATCAAGTATCGTCCTGGTAATACCAACAATGATGCTGATGTACTAAGCAGATTACCAAGAGAGACAGTTGATATCAATAGCGATACCATCACAGGCTATTTGAAGTGCAGTAACAACAGCACCTATGCAGAATGTCTCCTTTTTAATCCTGAGATTCTCTAGGAAGATGAAGATCTGAATGGGACACTTACTTCAAACACCATAAACTGGAAAACGGCACAGATTCAGGATAACACGTTACATCAATGGAGAGATGCTGTGATGAAGCATAAAAAGCCCGGAATTTAAAGGGGATTCTATCTTAAAAAAGGCAGCTTCAACACCTGAAGGTCATTGATAATGTTCTCTACCGACATGTCACCATCAACGATGAAGGGAAGCAACAACTTGTGTTACCATCAGCATATATACAAACCACTCTAAAGGCACGTAACAGCGACATTGGCCATTCTGGTAAAGACAGAACAATGTCGCTACTTAGAGACCGATTTTATTGGCCTGGTATGTCCAAGGATGTGAAAAATTGGATATCCCGCTGTGGAAGATGTATCCGTAGGAAAACTCCATCTACACAGAGAGCACCAATAGTCAACATAGAGACAACATCACCTCTGCAACTAGTGTGTATGGATTACCTGACCCTAGAGTCATCAAAGGGAGGTCACCAGAACATCCTTGTCATAATAGACCATTTCACCAGGTTTGCCCAGGCTATACCCACAAGGAACCAAACAGCTAGAACAACCGTTTAATCCTTCTACCAGAACTTTGAGGTGCACTATGGTATTTCAAACCGGATTCACTCAGACCAGGGTGCGAATTTTGAGTTCAAGATAATACTAAAAGGAACTTTGCAACATGACAGACATGACCAAGTGTCGCACTACTAGTTACCATCCAATGGGAGATGATATGTGCGAGAGATTCAACAGAACACTCTTGGATATATTGGACACACTTGAACCAGACAAGAAGAGGAACTGGAAAGCATATGTTGAACCCCTTGTCCATGTGTACAACTGCACCAAGCACGAGTCAAAGGGGTTTTCACCAAACTGTCTCGTGTTCGGAAGAGAGCCCAGATTGCCAGTCAACGTTGCCTTTGGTCTGAGGAAAGACACCATAGGATCCAACTTCATCTTAGGAATCGGCTAGAGTATGCCAACAACTTAGCCATGGAAGCTTCCAAGAAGTCACAACAGAAGCAGAAGCACACATATAATGCTAAGGTGAAAAGTGCCACTATCCATAGGGGGTGCATTGTACTCGTAAAGATTCTGGCCGTTGACTTCTAACACAAGATTTTCGACAAATGGGAAGAAGAGCCGTACATAGTACTGGACCAACCAAACCTAGACATTCCAATCTTAACACGACAGAAAGAACGTGGAGAAAGTCGCAAAAGAAACTTACACAGAAACACAGACATATAATAGATCCAACCAAACCAGTGCCAAAGCCAAGAATTAAAAGAAAGGAACCATAGAAACCAGCACCAAGACCAGAAAAGGAACCGATGATAGTTTATCCAGAATCGTCTGAAGACGAGGATATTGAATTTGAGGTGGTTGTTCTTGATCTGCCGGATGAAGATAGCGGTGACCCAGCCCTTACTGCAGAAACATCTCACCAGGACGATCAAGATGCAACATTTGTTGAATCAGAAGCAGGAAATTCTGATGGGGACGCCCGTTCTCAGACAGCTGAAGAAGTAGATGCTGACGAGACAGATTCTCCTACACCAGATGATGGAAGCCTTCTACCGTGGGATCGTACAATGGTCATCAAGACAAAGATTCTGATGAATCATCATTGTCATCACCCAGGTCGATTTGTTGGTCAGGTAGGACTAGGAAACCACCTGTGTGGATGACGTCAGGTAAGTATTAGATTTCTAAGTCCACAGGTCAGCCACCACCTGATCGGTTCCAGAAGGTTCAATGCCTCACATCTTTAATTGACACCAGTTTATTTCAGAACATGCAGGCAGAAACAGCGCAGACTATCCTGGACCTTATTCGGACACCTTCCATGACGAAGAAATGACGGGACGTCATTTCACGGGGGAAGAGTATGTGATAGCCTGCAGTTGTTACTGTGCTGCCGAGGTATGTAAACTTTTCAGTGGATGGTAAGCATTGATCGCTTAGAATTATTGATGTTGGTCGATGAATGTTCAGTGTCATTACCTGTGTCATCTTTGTGTTGATCTTAAGACCAATTTGTCCTGCATATTTCTGGAGTTTGTTGGTCTTATCTTGTATGTGATTGTTGGTGTGTGGCAACAATGCAATGTCATCGGCAAAATCTAGATCTTCTAGTATAGAAAAGGTGTTCCATCTGATGCCTTTTGATGTAACTTTTATTATTTGGCACATCACCCAGTCTATGGCTATGATAAATAGTGTCGATGATATGACACAGCCTTGACGAAATCCTGATTTTACGTTGAATTATATACCGATGTTTTTACCGACCCTGCATTTGAAATTCATGTAAAAGTTTTTGATGACCTCTTTTATATGTTGTAGTACTCCATATGATCTTACTATTTTCCAAGGGCTATCTCTGCGGATACTATCAAAAGCTTTCTCAAAGTCTATAAGGTTGATATATAGCTGCCTTTGCCATTTAGTGCACTGCTCGATAATATTTAAACGTGTAAAGATTTGATCCATACATCCTCTACCAGGGCGGAATCCTGCTTGTTCTTTTCTCAATAAGTTGTCTAGTTGCTTCTGCTATTCTTTTGGTGAAAATTTTTGCTAGTATATTACTTGGCATGGAAATCAAAGTAATACCTCGCCAGTTGTTACAATCATTCAGCGCTCCTTTCTTTGGTAGTTTTATAATGGTTCCTTTGTTCCACTCATCTTGTATTGTGGCCTCTTTCCAGATGTCTTGAAAGATAGGATGTAGAATTGTTGCGAATAAATTTGGATCAGTTTTGAAAAGTTCTGCATTTAAGTTGTCAGTTCCTGGAGATTTACCATTTTTAGACATTGGATTGCTGGTATGATTTCTGGTATTTTAGGTGGTTCTACGTCTATTTCAAGCTCAACTTAAGGCTCTTTGATGTGTTGTATTTCAGTATGTGATGGTCTAGTTGGCACTTCTTCAAAATGTTCAGCCCATCTTATCTCTTGTTCACTTTCAGTTGTTATTAAGTTACCTTGCTTGTCCTTTTTAGGTAAGTTTGGTGATGTTTTTTTTTTCGCTTATGGTTCTTGTAATTTTGTACAGCCTGCTTTGTTCTCCTTTTTGTGCTAAGTCTTCTGCACTTTTTGCTAGATCATCCATATATTTACATTTATCAGTTCTAACTTGTTTTTTAATACTTTTTGTAAAGCACTGTACTCCTCTTGATATCGTTCCTTTATACGAGAGGATTTGGTCTTATCTCTTTTCATCTGTGTTTCAGTCGAATGTCATACGGATTTTCCTCACGGATCTCTCCCTTTGATCGATTCGGACTTTTGTTGTCATTGTCATTTCTCTCCTGTCATTAATGGTTTACCCAGTTTCAGGAGTTATCCAATCTTTGTGTTTTACATTTTGTTTATAACCTAAATAATCTTCACATGTCTTGGTATAGATGTTTGCTATCTTATTCCATTTCACATCTATAGTATCTTCAACTTCATCATCGTTCAAGATATCCAGTGCCTCAAATCTGCTTTTTAATGTGATGGTAAATTCATTTTTAACTTTTGGAATCTTTAATTTTTCAATATCGTACCGTTTAATAGACCATATCCGAGTTCTGGTATTCAGATTCACCAGGTTTGTTTGTCCGCCCTACGTCACAAACAAGTCCGCCCCATGTGACCAACTTCATGACGTCTTAGGCTCTATGACGTGACGTTTTCTATACTGTGACGTATTTAAAAGAAGTCTGGTAAATCCTAATATCATAGGCCGGATAAAGTCTATTGTTTCCTTTCTTCCATTTGATCTTAGTTTCAGACGAACAGTAGCTGTAACTAACTGATGATCACTTTTTATATCTGCTCCTCTTTCTACCCTGACGTCAAATAAAGATCTTCTCAACATTACATTTATCATGATATGGTCTATTTGGTTTCTGTCTCGTAAATTAGGAGAATACCATGTCAGATTGTGAATTTCTTTATGTGGGAATAATGTGCCACCAATAACATAATTCTTGGTATTGCAAAATTCTGCTTATCTTTCACCATTCTCATTCTTGATTCCACATCCATCAGGAACCCATTGTTCTTTCAAAATGAGAGTTGTCTTTACCCATTATAATCTTGATGTCATGGTGTGGTGTTTGGTCTAGTTCATGCCGAAGCTGTTCGTAGAATGCATCTTTATCTACATCATTGGCATGGTTCGTTGGAGCATAGTACTGAAGTAGCTTAATGTTTATTTGTTTTCCTCTGAGTTTTGCCACGATCAGTCTATTACTGACTGGTTTCCATTGTATCAAAGTTTTATCTATTCCTTTCTTTAATATAATAGCTACTCCTTCATGATGTTGCCCATCACCCCTTCCTGAATATAGTACTGTTTCTCCTGTTGTTGTTCCCTGTCCATCTGCTTTCACTGACACCAAAAAATGTGCCGTTATTTGTATGGTTTCATCTCTGCTGTGATCTGGGCTAGCTTGCCTGCTGCATACATACTAAGACGTGTATGAAAATATGATTTGAGGTCATCTATGAAGATATTAAAAAGAGTTGGTCTCTGTCTCTGTCCATCACCTCATTTAACCCCTAAGTTTGCTGAGAATGGTGTACCGTAGTTTTCGAATTTTTAAATTCAATACAAGAATATTGGGTAGTTGAATGCATACTTTTACTTATATAAAAAAATTGCTCTTACTCCCTTATCATGCACAAGTTTTTGTAGCATAGCACATCTCCAGACACTGTCAAATATGCTTTTTAAAAGTCGACAAAGCACATGTATAATTTTATAGACTACTATATATATATGTTACAGTACAAATTGGAATGCAGTAGGATCCGGAATCCTCCTAGTACAAATTGGAATTCTAATTTCTACTGGGACAAATTAGAATTATGATTTGTACTAGATTAAATCAAGTACAAATTGGAATTCCAATTTCTGCTGGGACAAATTAGAATTCTGATTTGTACTGGATTTAATCAGTTTAATTTTGAATTCCAATTTTTCGTAGGAGAAATTGAGATATCCTAATTTATACTAATGGGATTCTGGATCCTACTAACTCAAACAATAGAAACGGTGTTAGAGAAGTAAAAAATTATTAGTTATTATTAGTTATATGCCCCTTCCACTGTTTTAGTGATCACTGATTTAATTAAAAGATTAAGTTCGAAAGAATAAGATTAATTGTTAAATTGTATAAAAGATATAAATGTTTTGCTTCGAACTCTTAATCCTTTGAGCACAGTTTATACTTTTTATCACTAGTTTTCATAAGTTAACTTTGAATATGGAAGAGCACATGGAGGCATTCTACAACAACAAAAAATAATAATAAAATAAAAATTGGAATATATATATATTTTTTTAAAGATGACATACCTAAAAAATTTTTAATCTGATACTGATATTGTTGATTTGAGAAATTTTTGTTTCACTGGTTCAAAGGCAGTAGATCCTGTTACTCTACCTGAAATTTCACACATTGTCATGTAAAAAAATCATTAATTGGAAGATGGCTGTATATAACAGACACAGTTTGTAATTATTCTGGCAAGTACAATACTATGCGATGCCTTTGTCGTAAATAAGAAATTCCCTGTTCTACCAAATGTCAGAGACAAGAGTTCAACCATATGTTGCAACAAATGGACAGTTCTAATAAAAGTATGTCATTTGTCTTTCTATTGTTTTAGTATATAGTTTTTATAAATAAAGTGTTGTGAAATACATACTTCTAATAACATAATCAAAACTTTTTTCAGCTTTGGATGTCAGTAATATCCAGAATCCTCCTGAACAAAATATCCAGTATTATTCTGGATCATACTAGAAATTCAGTAGGATTCAGAATCCTACTAGTATAAATCAGGATATCTCAATTTCTACTAGGAGAAATTGGAATTCCAATTTGTACTGCATTAAATCCAGTACAAACTGGAATTCTAATTTGTCCTGGTTGAAATTGGAATTCCAATTTGTTCTGAATTATATCCAGTACAAATCGGAAATCTAATTTGTCCCAGTAGAAATTAGAATTCCAATTTGCACTAGGAGGATTCCGGATCCTACTGGATTCCGATTTGTACTGTAACATATATATATTTATTAATACGTGTTTTTAATGTAAAAATCATGATCGCTTGTTGTTCTGTAATGTTTCCTGAATCCACCCTGGTAAATGCTTAACAGCTGATGCTTATCTAGATATTCATTTAATCTATTGTTTAACAGAGAAATAAAGAGTTTTCCAAGACAACTTGTGATACTAATGCCACGGTAATTATTAGAATCACTTGGATGACCAGATAAAACAGATATGTTCCATTCTGATGGAAAATTCCAATTATTAAAATTTTAACTAGTTAAACAAGTAGTTAGGAGTGATGTACTGGAACCAGAGACTTTTATATGTCTCTGCTGGAACCAGCTTTGGTAAATCAGAGACATATAAAACACAATTAAATGTCTCTGGGTAAATTCATTAGGGATTAGATCAGGCCTGAAGCCCCTTTCACAACCCGAATAATCCAGTCGCTACATTATAACGAAAGGAGAGAATCTGAGACGGAAAGTTACGATTGATAAGGATAAATTATCGATCCCTCAAGAAATCAAGGGAAATAACTCAAATATGGCGGGATATTGAGGTCAAAGGTCAATTTAGTCTTTCTACGGCATGACCAACAAATATGGCTGACGAACAAGCACGTTTTGAGGTCCTTTTACAGGGATTAATGAGTGAAAATAACGAAACAAGAACACAAAATGAGGTAGAATCGGTCGAGGATGTCATTTTATATACATGTTATTCCTTTACTCCGAACAACTTGTCAAAATCTCACACGAAATCAGTTTTCTTTGAAGTCCGATTCACGGTTTCACCGCATATTTTTTGGCGCAAATCTAACATGTCTTAGAAAACGGCGAAGTCTAAGCTTTTTTACTACTTGTAGCAGTAGTGCCAAGAATTGTAGCCATATCATAAGACAGGAAGTTAAATTAAAACCAGCTCGAAATTGTCGCACCGATTTTGATTATCTTGCACTGCACCCCCCCCCCCAAAAACAAAATGGAAATCACAAAAATGCAGTGCAATGGTACTCGTCCAAACCATGTTGCGTGTAGAATAATTCACCTTATTTTATATTTTAAATCTTATGTTTCTCGATATTCCACTCCAACATGAAATTTAAATTTATCATACATGTGATAGGTCTCTGGGGCCAATGCAGGCGATAGCCTTGATTTTCAGGGAGATTAGCCATTTTTTTCAGGTAAAATCAGGGAGATTTTTTATCGCCATATTTCAAACTTATATATACTGCCAGGGATAAGCAAGGATTTTGAGACCATTATTCACTTTGCGTATCAATTTCGCAGGGCAATGTGTACTATGCAGATTTTATTTTCATGATTTATAATTGTTATGCATTTGTTTTTTTGTTTTTTTTTAATATGCACATCATTGTTACAGATTAAAATTTAAGTTGCTATTAATGAATTCTATGGATTGTTAAGTTGATATCAAATTTGATAGAAAATTATGTTTTTACTGCATTATGCATTCACATAGTTGCAAATGAGTAAAGGTTGTTAGCAATCACCAAACTGGTATTTTAAATTTTTATATCTTAGTTTTATACTTTCTATAAATAAGTTATTTTTAAAAAATTATTTTGCAAAATATCAAATAAATGTTGTTTACAAACACTTTTTCGGCTAAAATAGTGGTCAAATAAAAATTTCTGATATATTAATCAAACAAATTTCAGCACAAGTTCAATTCTAAAAAATAAATAAATGGAAATGAAAAGACAATTTTTACAGGGAAATAATCCAACTCCAAAAAAAAACGTGAATCAATGTATTCAAAGGAAAAGTATGAAAAATTTGCTAAAGAAAGATTTTCATGTTCAAAGAATTCATAATTTTAAACAACTGATAGTAAATTGCTACACTTTCTGATTGACCGGTAATTAGTGATACCAAGCACGGGAACACAGGTAAACAAATCTCCGACCGCGTTTGTTTACAACTGACCTTATCCTTTAATTAGCATTACAGGTGTAATTAAAGTGTCAATTTGGACAATTAGATTACAGTGATAAAGATTATGAGTGCCATGTAACTATAGGCTAATTATATCACTTGGGAATTTTCCTAAACGGCGATTTTGTACACATTTTTTATTTTGGCTGGAAGCCGATTTCCCGGGAGATATTTCTGGAATTCCAGGAGGTTAAAGAAGCCCTCAAAAATCCGGGAGATTTCCATGCCCCCGTCGGGAGATCACATGTATGATTTATGGCAGTGGCTGTGCATCTTTGCCGCATGGACTTGTAGCCCACAGGATGTGCGTACACGATTCCGGTTTTCATATAGAAGAGGAATCTTTTCCGGATATTCGGATGAAAGAATCCGAAATTATAATTTAAGATAGACAGAGCGAGTTCTAAAACAGGTGCTTCGGAATGAAATTACCAATTCCAGTACATTTCAAGTTATCCTGTCAACAGAAACACAAATAATTGATGATCACATGATAGGCACAGCTGAACTTAAAGCAACTTCTAATTACATGTATAAAAGCATTCCTACTATGTATTGGCTTCCTAAACTACACAAAAATCCTTTCAAATTTCGTTTTATTTCGGCATCAAGTAAATGTTCAACTACACATATTTCTGTGTTATTGACCAGTGCACTTACTACCATAAAAAATCTCGTCATCAACTTTAGCAACAAATGTTATGAATACAGTGGAATTAACTACTTTTGGAGTGTTAAAAATTTGGTAGAAGTTTGGAAAGACTTCTTTCTGTTAATGAAGCATACACCTCCGTCGATAGCTGTGATTTTTCTAACTTCTATACTATATTACCGCATACACTCATCAAAGAGAAATTTTGGTATTTGATCAAATGATCCTTCAAAAAATCAGGATGTACGTACATTTGTTGCAATACATTTAAATCGTTTTTCAGTGACTACAAACATGACAAATATACCAACTGGACTTGTCAGGATATGATAAAAGCATTTAATTTTCTTCTTGATAATATTTTTGTTTTCGTTTCGGTGATACAGTTTATCAGCAAAAAATAGGTATTCCTATGGGTACCAACTGTGCACCTCTCATAGCAGATTTATTTCTTTATTGCTACGAGTCACAATTCATGGCAAAAATTCAAAAAAACCCTTCTAAACAGCATTGAGTGGATAAATTTAACAATACATATAGATATTTGGACGATATTTTTGCTTTAAATAATCCTGAATTTTCTAAATTTACAGATGAAATTTATCCTGCAGAAATTACTTTAATTAAATCCAATAGCAGCGGTGATTATACTCCTTTTCTTGATCTTGATATATCAATAAATCAAGGAAAGTTAAACACTAAGGTTTATGATAAAANCCGAAAGCACTCCTGCTTTATGTGCTATTTCCAGGCTTTATTTCAAATTTCAAGCCATTTATGATAAAGATTTGATAGAAAACGATTTTTGACAGAATATTTTGCTAAAAGTTATAAAGCCGAGACCTGAAAAGTGACAATTACGCAACTATAAGACGCCGAGGGATTCTTGCTGTTGACATTGAATATTTATTTTATTTTCCATCCGTGCAAATTTCGGCTTGAAAATATTGGAAAGAACATTAATTTGACAGAAAATACATGGCTTTTTTCACGGCAATGAAACAACTTAAGTAATTGAGGCTTGCAATTATCGTAATTCAAAAATAACTATGACGATTTGGCAAAATTCATGTCTTGGCAAAATTTGTCCGTGATGACAACAAGGATTTTGCGTTTTCCATGTGAGCTGTACAGTAGACATAACGGTCTAATTAGACAATTGAAATTTAATTACTATCAATAAATAGAGAAATTACGACTTTTTTTAAAACTGAGACCCAACTGATAAACTATTCACCCGTCAGAGCGGTAAGATGTGGGAAAAAAGCGGGCGTCTGCATTTTATATAGCAAGACGTAAACCTGTATTCATCATGTTTCCTGAGATTTGAATGAATTTTTGTTGTTTCTTAGTAACACGGATGACTGTGCACTTTTGCGGATGGAATTCCATTTGCCATTGTTGTTTCCAATGTCCTTGTGTAGTAAGGTCTTGTTGGAGTTGTTCAGCATCTATTCATCATTTATTCACGGAAATAAAAAGACAACATTAAGAACTAAGGCACTCATAATGTGAACTCCCATGAAAACAGGGAGTGACGTCGGGTGCTCCCGAAGGGTTAGCATGTCCTGCTCCTGAAGGGATGAATGCTAGAAATGATAA